>PVLD010000892.1:78662-236881 GCA_004027595.1 Dinomys branickii | reverse complement strand
TTCCTGTATACAGCATATCGTTGGATTGTGTTCCTTAATCCAGTCTTCCAATCTTTTCCTTTTGACTTTTGAGTTGAGGCCATTTACATTAATGGTTATCATGGTTATATGTTGGCTTATTCTAGTCATGTTATTTACTTGAAGTTTTCCTTCTTTTGCTGACTGTTTAATTATTTGTTCTGTTTAGGGAGTTATTTCTGTAGGTGTTCTTGGGATTGTGGTCTCTTT
Source organism: Dinomys branickii (assembly GCA_004027595.1). Classification (NCBI taxonomy): domain Eukaryota; kingdom Metazoa; phylum Chordata; class Mammalia; order Rodentia; family Dinomyidae; genus Dinomys; species Dinomys branickii. The sequence continues at coordinate 236,653 of PVLD010000892.1, read as the reverse complement.
TTTCTCTGTCTAGAATATCTTTTAGTGCTTTTTCCAATGCTGGTTTGGCACTCATGAAGTTCTTCAGTTGTTCTTTGTCGTGGAAATATTTCATTTCTCCATTGAATTTGAGGGATAATTTTGCAGGATACATCAGTCTGGGTTGGAAGTTGTTTTGTTTCAGAATCTGTAGTATCTCGCTCCAAGCTCTTCTTGACTTCATGGTTTCCATTGAGAAATCTGCTATGATTCTGATGGGCTTTCCTTTATAAGTGATCTGTTTCATTTCTCTAGCAGGTTTTAATATTGTGTTCTTTTGCTGGATATCTGGGATCTTGCCTATTATATGCCTGTGTGTGTTTTTCTTTGGGTTATGGATCATTGGGGTTCTATATGCCTCGCTTAACTGAACTTCAGTATCTTACACCTTGTTTGGGAAATTTTCTGATATTATTTCATCAAATATTCCTTTTATATCGTTTGTGAGATCTCCTGCTGTTTCACACACTCCTATAATTTGAATATTGTTATGTTTTGCTTCATCTTGCAGCTCTTGGATTGACTTTTCTTGTGTCTTTGATGATATCATGAGATTCTTCCTTTCATGTTCATGAGCTGCCATGCTCTCTTCAACTTCTGAAATTCTGTCTTCGGTTTCATTTAAACGGTTTTTCATGCTTTCAGCGTTAGTTTTCAAATCCTGGCATTCTCTTTGGACCTGTTTCATTCTTGGTAATTCGTTCCTAAATTGCTCTTGTAACGTTTCCATTTGTTTCCTATTTTCTTCTAGTCTTTTGTCTCTATCTTCTCTATGTGCATGGAACATTTCTTCCATCATTGTTTTCAGCTCGTTTTTTGTCTTAGAAATCATTGGGTTTATGTGGGTTATTTCTGCTTTGAGCTCTTTCATGGCCTGTTGGAGTTGTTTCATTTCGGATGCATTTGTTTCATAACTTGCAGGTATGTGATTTCCTGGTTCCCCTGTATCCTCACATTCAAAACTTGTTCTGGGTGGGGTTCAGTTTTGAGACTGCATTTTGTTCCTGTGTTCTCCCATTTTTAGGTATCAGATTCAAAATGTGGAGCTATAAGTTCCCCAGGCAGTTCAGCAGGCAAAGGTCTGCTGCAGAGGCTGCTCCAATGATTCCTTCTCTTTGGGAGAATGTCCCTTAAGCCGTCTGCTGAGATTTCCGCTTCTACTCCCTACCCCGAGACCTGGCTGGGGTGTATAAACAGGTCGCTGCCCCAGGTGTCTTGTAGACAGGCCACTCAGGTGTTCCTCCCTGGGTGGAGCTCCTTCCTACCTCACAAATCCCCTAGGGGCGCCTTCTAGGTCTTCCTACCTGGGAGATCCCGCAGTCCTTAAAGCTGCTTTGATGTCACTTGCTGGGCAGAGCTTCTTCCCGACTCAGGAAAAACCGGTTAGAGCGCCCACTCAACTGACCCTGGGATCCTGCAGGCAGGAATGCCGTTCAGATGTATCTCCGTGGATCGAGCTTTTTCCTGATTCAGAAATCCCGCCCATCGCAGCCGCTCCAGTTCGCGCAGCGTCGGCTGCGGGCCGGGGCTCTGAGCGGGATCCCGGAATGCTGCCCAGATTGGCGCAATCTGTCCCAGTAGCTCGTTCTCTGAGTTTCCTCTGCTCCGCTGCCTCCAACAAATCCTGGTTACAGCCGTCTCCGAGCCGATCGGGTTCAGGAGTTGGAGGCTTTCCTCCCGCCGCAATCGCTCTCTCGGCTGTACGCAATTTGAGCGGAGCTGCGGCCGAAGCGCCTCACCGATCTCTCGGGCACCCAGCTCTCAGGATCTGCCCACTTCTCGCCACCCGGCTTGTCCAGCCGGCCCTTTAATGCTTAGGCTGCGGAGAGCAGCTCGATCAGCTGGAATTTTGCATCCACGGACCGGGCACCCGCGCGCAAAGGATCGGTCTCTGGGAGAGATTCCCTCTGCCGCTCACTTGGTCGCCATCTTCCCCGGAAGTCTATTTCGGAGGTTTTTATTTTGTTTTCTATGTTGATCCTTGTAAGTTTTTTTAGTAGGTAGTTTTATCAGTAGTAGCAATACCTCTCTAGGCAATGTTTGTTCTTCATGGGCGTTTTCTGTGTGTAGGAGGTTCTTGGTTTATGTCTGTCCGAAGACCCTACCTTTCCAGTTAATTAAGAGTGAGATATTGATATAATTGTTTGTCTCAGTCCCCAGTTCTTTGGTACTGGGGTTTGGTGAGGTTATTATCCCAGAACTTCCCAGTATTGTTACAGAAGTGAGAACAATGAACTAAAACAGGTATGACATCCTAGCTAATGTAGTATAATTAGCAATAACAATAGTTTCAAGTACAGTTTAGAAACTACCTGTACTCATAATCTTCTGCTGATGGTATCAAAGTTTTTTCCACAGTAATGAAGTTAATTGTGATATCATGAGTAGAACATTGTTAGGAAAGGTAGAAAATAATAACCTAAAGTAAATGAAATACCAAATAGAAACCAAAATTCTGATATAATAATTACTATAATAGTTTCTTGTAAAGAAAATGAAAATAGTTAAATGACCAAAAGTCATTAGCTTTCCTTTTGAGTTATTGATGTAAGATCAGATGATGTGGGCAACCACAAAACAGTTTCTTTTTGTAGTACAGACAGTAGGTTGATTTAGGTGGTTGACACCCACTCTTTCAGTTTCTAATACGTGTATCCTGAGTTTTCTTTCAGCTCTCCAGCAGTCCCAAGTCTTTTCCCAAGGCTGGCAGTGAGTTGACTCAAATTCCTGTTTTTAAGTGAATCATACAATCTGAACCTTAACTAACCAGAATTTTACATTCTTTGAGTAATAGTGATTTGATCAGGATGGAGTGATGGTCAATTTAGATCCAGTGATGCAGTGAGACTTTTCTGGATATCCTGGATGGTCTTTCCTTAGTTTGTATAGAAGTGTAGTTGAAAAAGGAAGATGTGGACTTTATGTGACTAAAAAATACAGAAGAAGACCTATCTAGGATCAGAGTTAGCATGTAAAAGACAGTAGAGCCAGGTTGGAAGAGTGTAACATCAAATTATATCTCAAGTGAGCTGCACAATTCTGATCTTCCCATTCAGAAGAGCCAGTAACCCTTTCTGGCATAAAATCATTGAATTTGGGATTTCTTTCAACTGCAACTAAGATCCAATATGCTCTGCCACTATGAGAACAGGGCATACAAAGAACTGGCAAATTTTAAAACTTTTTTTCACTATGGGAAAGAGACTAGATACTATCCCAGGGTGATAAATTTATAGCAAGTCAGCAAGTCCTGCAGTTATAGCATTGAGACATTACTGGTGGGAGAAATGGTAAAATTTTTTCAAATGCAAAGGCATATCTGCAATACAGGAAGCAGGATGACAAGAACTGCTGCCATTCTTCATGAAGCCATAGGTACAAATCTAGCTAAAAGAATTTCTTGCTTATGTATATACTACATTATCACATTGTCCGTCTGAATTTTCTGTTACTTACTCTGATGAATTGCTATTGTATAGAAGGAAACTTGTTTAAATGAGAGAAACCATAATAAAACTATTATGAGGTGAAAAATACTCAACTGTAGCATAAAGATGCCAATAAATGCCAGCAGATTTCTGGATTATTTCAAGAACTATCTACCAGGAAGAAACATATCATCATGGAAGTTGCTGAACATACTTTCAATCCACTTTAGGCCTGAAGATAGGTATTAGAAATGGAAAAAAAGGATGAACTAGAAAAAACAAATTCAGACTTTGCTTTTCCGATCCAGCATGTAGAAGCTTAGAAGTTCCTACTCAGTCTTTACAAGCAAAAAACTGGAAAACCAATGACTATTCTTAGTGATGCCACAGAGCTGATGTTATACAGCAAAACACTGCCTCTCAAATTAGATTAGGTTTAATGGCACAGAAAGCCAGAGGGAAAACTTAAGGAACTAGTTCTGGAAAGGAAAACCCAGCCCAGCTGCAGCTGGCTAATTTCTAGAGGTTCAGTGGGACAAGTCTGAGTTTTAAAAACTCTAGGAAGCCCAGTTGTAGAGATAGTCCTGCACTTTTGTGAATTTTATTTCCTGGAAGTCAGCCAGGTTCTCATGGTCAACATTATAGAAAAAAAATCTCCTTTTGCTGCTGGCAAGTAGAGATAAGTACTCATTTTGAAACTACTAGGGCTTTCTGTTCTTAACACCACCTGCCTTCTCAAGAAACTGTTTCACCAGAGTCCAAACTTTGGGCGCTTTGGACTAAACCAACCATGTTCAGAGACTGATAAACTTGGTGGAAAAGAAACACCCAGTTCCGTCTTTCTCTGTCCTTCTGTACGAGGAAAGGTAACTCTAGCCAGCACTAGCCTTCCCTGCTAGGGAAGGAAAGTATGAAATTCCTTCCCTCTCTAGTCATCTCCTGCCTAAGGGGAAAACAGCTGAAAGCATTTGTGAAACTCATTGTCCAGAGGCACAGTTTCACTATGGGGCTGAGAGACAAACACAGAAAACAAGCAGAGAAGAGGATACTGACATCACGTGTCATTAGGGAAGTATACATTACAACAGCGAGGTCTCTAGACATACACATTGGAATGATTGAAATCCACACTGCAAGCCCCAAATGCAAGGAGGATGTGTAGCAAGGAGGTACTTTCACTCATTGCTGGTGAGAATGCAGAGCACTGCAGTCATTTTGGAAGACAGTTCAGATGTTCCTTACAAAGATAAATGTGCTCTTACCATGCATTGCAATGATCACATTCCTTGGTATTTACTCAGAGGAGTGGAAAACTCATGTCTTTCAAAAATGTGCACACAAATGATTATAGCAGCTTTATTCCTAGCTGCCTAAACATAGAAAGGTGATGTTCTTCGGTAAGTGAATGGACAGACCACCAGGAACATGGACACAACGGAATGTTGTGACAAGAATAGATAAAACTAAGATGAGCTGTCAGCCATGAAAAAACACAGAGATATTATGCATGTTTCTAAAGTCAGAGATACCAGTGTGAAGAATTTATGTACTGTATGATTCCAATTATATAACATTCTGGAAAAAGGCAAATAAGAGAGACAATAAAGGATCAGTGGTTGCCACATGTTGAGCATCGAGAAATAGACATAAAAGAGTTTTAGGGCATTAGAATTTTGTGGCATGAATTTTTGTGTATGATTAGAGTATCGTGAATACTTGCTGAATTAGGAGTAATATCTGCAACTTTCCAAAGTTACAACAAAAGTGTGTTCATAATGATATATAAACATGAATTAATTTATTCTGTTTGCAAATACGAGAAAGGTTAGCCTACATATCATGAGACCATAGAAAGGTAAATGCAAACACTACTCAGAAATAAAGCCAACTTTAAAAATATATGTGTATCTTTCAACATAGCTGTAATAGTTTTAGGAGTTTAGTCTGCTAAAATAATTGAAAATAATAAAAACACATACTTAAGAATACTCCTTGTAAACATATCTATGATGAAACAAAAGTATATGAAATACTCTGATTTCCACGGGTCTTGAGATGCCATTTCTTACGCTTCCAAGCTGGGTGACAGTCTGGCTAATCAGCATTTTGTATGTTTCCACTTGCAGTGTTTGGTTCAGGATTAGGTACACGGCCCAACCAGTGTAATGCTGTGACTTTTGACAGTAATTGGGAGGAAACAGTTACTTTCTCTTGTTTCTACAGAACCCGAAAGAATGTAATTGAAGACTTGCAAAAATATTTCTTTGACTGTTTCTGGGAGAAAGAAGTCAATGCATAGGAAAATAGATTGGAAATACAGAGAGAGAGTCAATTAAGATCCTAGCTCCATCAGTAGCTGAAATTCCAAACTTGCTCATTAAGTAAATTGCTAAGTTTGTTGGTAGGTTTGAGTGCTTTTATTCCCCCCCCAAATTCTTGTTCTGGAAACTTAGTCACTAGTGTAAGAGGGTCAGCACATAGCCCCTAATGGTAGTTGTTTGGTTATGAGACTTCGGTGTTCATGAAAACATCGCGACGCTACAGGGAGGGTTTTCAGGGTTGGTTTTCTATCTTCTCCCCCAGTTTTTGTACATACGATTTCTCCCTCCAGAGAACACAGCACTCAGGGTGCCATCTTGGAAGTGGGGAGGCCAGGATACAACCTTCTAGTGCCTTGATCTCTGACTTGTAGCCTCCAGGAAGGCGAGAGAATACATTTCTACTCTTTTAAAGGACTCAGTCTAAAAGGAAGAGAAGAAGGGGCAGAGGCAGACGGGTGTGAAGAATCATCAGGGAATGGTCAAAATGTATTATATGCATTTAATCCTAAAACTTGGTAAAATTAATAAGCCCCAATAAACAAACAAACAAAACTCAAACTTTTTTTTCTTTTAGGTTTTTGTTTTGTTTTTCTAAATCTAATTTGAATTATACTTTCTACCATTTATAAAAGAAACCATTGTGCCCTAACAGATATTCTTCCTTCAGCATGATAATTAGAAGTGGATAAGCATAAGGGACGTATACACATTCCTTAGGTCAAAAGTACAGACCCATTATTCACATTTGTAATCAGAAATAAAAATTGCAATTAGATAGAGTTAGATAGACATAATCATCTCACAGTGCTTCAGTATTACTTTAATATGTTTTAAGCACTATTTTTATGCAACTGTTTAACTGGATGCATCCTAAGAAAGGAGTCAATAACACTCACAGGATGCTGTTTTTATTTGTTTGACAGACATCACCAAGCTTGTCTATATTACAGTGATTCCCTTTCCTATTCCCTGCGGAGTCACCTTCAGACTTGTAGGGCAGCAATCTAAATTGCAATTCACATTGCAAATGGAGTAAGGATGGCTTCCGTGAGAGCAAGATGGAAATAAGATTTTTATTTGGGGAGACAGAAGTCACAAGCTGAAGTATTTTTTCAGCAACTTCAAATGTTTTAGAAGGCTGATGCCATGAATATTCACGTATCCTCTTAAATTAAATTTGTATCAGCCTGGGGAATTTGAGCATTAAAAATAAAACTAAACAATCTGTAAATTAAAATTAAAGTAAATATTTTTAAATTTAGTTCCTGGAAATGGTGCCTCATGTTTTACTTTTGTTATTGACTAAAAATATGTTTTCAATATTATAGCGAGTTGAATAGTGGTGTCACCTCCTGGCTTCAAAGCGCAGCTCCTAACCCCACTACTTGTGAGTGTAACCTCACTGGGAAATTTGTCACTGTAGATATAAGTTAAGCACTTGAGACCTAAACCAGACGACAATCAGCTTTATAGAGGACAAAAAAGCAGGGAATGATGGAAGCAAAGATTAGAGTAGTGAAACCCTGAGAAAGCTGGGGTAGGCCAATAGAGTCTCTCCGTAGAATGTTTGGAAGGAGCAATGCCTTGTTGGTGCTTCAGTTTTGGAGGTTTTGTCTGGATAGCTATGAGAAAAATATTTTCCATGCTCGGTGTGGAAGCACATACCTGTCATCCCAGCACTCAGGAAGCTGAGGCAGGAGGATCTTTGCGAGTTCGAGGCCAGCCTGGGCTACAAAGTGAGCTCAAGGCCAGCCTGAACTGCATAGCGAAACCCTGTCTCGAAAAGACAAAACTAAATTTTTTCCCAATCACCAATTTTGTGGAAATCTATTAGAGCACCCACAGGAAACTCACGGAGATACTTTTTAAAATGGCAATTAAATTCTGAATGTACGTACACAGATAATCTGCTGCATCTGTACATACTGGAAACCACTGCTGTATTCTCCTCTCAGGGAATCCCACTTTTGTTCAGAACTTAGATATGAAGATGAAATGTATCTTGTCATTTATGTTTAATGGCATACTATCGTAGAATTTCAAAGTAAGGTGTGAAAATAACGGCATTTTTAATTTTGTTTCAAATGTGCTTGTTTACACTTGTTTTGTTACAGGTCTTTCAAATGCAAATTCAACACAGGTTTGCGTGTGTGTAAGGCAGAGAGAGGGGGGGGAGGAAGTTATTGGCTCATAAATCTAAAAGGATCTAGAGAGTAATGTGCTCAATTAAAAAATGTAACACTTGCTTAGCAACAATTTTAAATTCCTTTTTATACAAACAGTCCCTACAGGGTCTGACCTCCTCTCATTGACTTCAGCTACGTGTACTTTTTACCTTACCCAGGCCATCACGTCCTCAATAAGCGTCTTGAACTAGGTTAGTTTAAGTCAATGAAATACAAATTCTCCTAAAATCTAGTATTAGGCGTTACAGGATGTCACTTCTACATTTTTCTATTGTCAAAATGTCCTTCGAAATTCCGTCAAAAAGATGGAGGTCGGGTAGTGTACATGTACTCTGGTTTTTGATGGAACGAATGTCATGCTTATAGAGGTGCAGGAAAAATTCTTGGCAACCCCCTTAGTGGATCAGCATACATTTTAGGTTCTAAGGGCCACATGCAGTCTCCATTGCACATCCTCTGTCCTCAATTTTTAAGATAGTTCTTGAAAAGTGTACAATCCAGCCAGGTGCAGTGGCCATCACCTGTCATCCCAGAACTCTGTGAAGCTGAGGCAGGAGGGTCACAAGTTCAAGCCCAGCCTGGGCAACTTAGTGATTCAGTGAGGCCTTGCCTGAAAATAAAATATGAAAAAAGGTCTTGGATACAGTTTGGTGTGCAGATCCTCAATTCCTAATTCAAAAAATAGGATTGATAGAGATAGTTTGTTGCGCACACTCCCCGTTCTTTTTACTGTATTTCCCTTCACTCATGTCAAGGACCATTCTCACTCTAAAATTATTTGAAAGATTTTTAAATCCTATCCCCACTATACGAAAGTAAAGGATGTTGCCTCAGAGGGTGGAGAACATTGTTTGTATAGCAAGAATCTTCAGCCAGAAATGTATTTTTCTCTTAGGAATGTCCAAAATCACATCTGACAGTTCTACACACTGTTTCAGACCTGTTTCTCCAGCATCCTATTGCAAATCAATGGTTTGGAAGGGCTGGGCGCTTTGTGACATATGTACTCTACTGGTTCTCTAACATCTGAGGCAAAACAGGTTTAGAAAGCATTAAAATCTTTTCTCTCCCTGTAAGAGCAGATATTCATGCAGTTCCCGTGGTGATCCGTTCCCAGCCTAAATTTTTTATGACAGTTGTATATGGGATAGAATCCCTCGTGCCAGTTTGTTGTTTTCCCATGTGTCCATTCATCTCCATTCTTTGGTAGGTTGACACTTGGACACCCCAGGGAACAAGCTCCCCCGTTCAGTGTTATTTCTTATTTATGCAACTTTCTCAAACACTGCATGGCCCACAATAGAAGAGCAAAGGTGTGGCTCCCAGTGTCACATAGGAAACATTAATTTTAAGTTTTTACCAAGGCTTTGGTAGATTTTTCTAAAAGCCTCTTTGGAGGGTAGGTGGCACTGACAAGATGGTACTATTAGTGAACAGCTACGAGCCATAAAATGACTACTTTGGGATGCTTTTTTTCCCAACCAATTTAGAATCAAAGCTATATTTCTCAGAAATTGTGTAAGTATTGGTTATTCCATGTTGTTGCTAAGGCACTCTGCAATATCGTTTTGTACTTCAACTCCTGCTATAATTTTGTACACAGCGAAACAAGAGAATTTGTTCTTTTTCGTAAACACTGACATTGATGAAAACACAAACGGTTTCCCTCCTACACTCCCTTTTCTTAACCCACCTCCTTTAATTAAGCATGCATGGAATATAGATCACAAACAATTCATCAGGAAAGACCCCCTCCCACTCTCATGCCATGAATTAGAGCACAGCAGGAGGCAGCAGTATATTTCAAAGTGACCCGTATGGAAGAAACCATCCGATGGCCTTATTCTAAAGCAATACAATCTAGGCACATCTCACCATAACCTTATTTTATAGTAAGTTCTTATTCTTTGTTTTCCTATCTTTTGCTTATTTCAGAGCAGATTCTAACTTCTTCCTACAGCCACCACAGTGAAGTACACAAAAAGGATGACGTTGGTTTTTAGTTATCCCGAGAGTAGAAATAAATCAATGCTCCATAGTGATGATTTTCACTTCTCATCTTTCCCTAAAAGATATTTAATGGTTTCTTCTAGTAGAACCCAATGTGTCATCATTTTTCTGCCAACCACTGGTACAGCTTTGTTTTTCGTTTGAACCATTTGATCTAACCCATTCTGTCTTCTTATATTGAAATTAACAAGGCATATACCCTAAGGCATAGGCTGTATCTACAACAGTGAGGCACAAACGAACTTGAACATGAGGTCAGTCAAGTGCACAAAATACATCACACAGTTAGTCGAGGTCTCACGCTGTGTTTGTAATTGCCCCTTGTTCTGTCACTAGAGCTCCCCTACAAGTCATTATTTTGAGTCAGTAGAGCTACAGGGAATATTCTTCTTGATGGTTAGTATAAACTTGAATGGATAACATAAATATCTCCCAGCACAAAATACAAGGAGCAGGTATTTAGATTAGATCTAATAAGGTATGTAGCTGTTCCGTCTCTTTATGAATCCCAGCTAAAACAATAACCACAACTTTCAATACGTGTTCTCCTTCAGCAGCTCTGTGCAGGAGGATCTATGTTTTTCTAGATGAATGGACATACGCCCTATTAGAATTTGCTTGTCTGCTTTTATCTTGATTGCTTTATTTTGGCCGAGACCAACATTATCCGGGTTTCAGGGGAATTTTGCTTTAGTCAGCAGTGTTATAAAAATTACTCCATTTTAAAGTAGAAGCATCATTTATTCATTCGTTTTGTAAAGGGAAGTGGTGTGACTTAATGGGGAAATAATATATCAAGTTTGTGGCCTCAAGCACATTGTTAGAAACATTACCTTTACTAGGAAAAGAAAAATTCAAATTTTCTGCTCAAAAGATGACAGCTGACAGAAGTCAGATGGGGCTTGTAAAGAGTAATTCAGGGCTTTCTTCATGGGGATCTAGCCTTTGGACACAAACAAAACAGCTGAGAGAATGAGGAAAGACCCAAGTGCTTTGGAAATATCTACTTTCCAATGTGACACTGTTGTTTTAAAAACTGGCCAAATTAGATGAATTAATATCCCGGAGGTCCAATTATAGGGCACTGGGAAAGAGTATGTTTTTGAATGCCTTTTTCTAATTGTAAAATGAAAAGATTAGACTAGAACAAAGACTTTACAATAGAAGGAAAGCAAAAACATTGGAACTCTTCATGTAGCCTGACCAAACTTCAAGTTCATAATAAAATTGTAAAACTTGCAGAAATATCCCTGTGCAGTGTTGGCTTTGTGTAAGCACAGTGCACTCATAATTGATTTGCTTCATAAACATTTAGTTAATATCTATACAGCAAAGTAGCCATATCCTGGAAGAATAATGGATCATCTTTGAGGAGAAGGAGCCAATCCAGACCAATAGACTGAATAAACAGCTGAAAAAGATATTTTTGGTTTTATCTGTGTGTTTCTAGGTTGTCCCAATGTTATGTTTCTAAGAACTGCTTTCATACTGCAGCCGCCTTAAAATTCCAAGTACCTGCCACAGATCATTGGAAATGTTGCCCATGTTTACTGTCCCATGAACTTAGAGAAGGATGTGTTCCTAAATGTTCTTCAGCTCTGACTGTCCGCCCATCAGGGTTTCGCTCCGTGTATCCTTCATTCCTTCTGTTGAGTCAGTTCCTGTTCACGAAGCCTCTGGGGTGTGTGTGTGTGCGTGTGTGTGTGCATGTGTGTGTGTGTGTGAGTGTGTGAACACACACACACACCAATAAATATTCCCTTGCAACACCATTATCACTATGGGTTGTATAATGCTTGGAATTTTTTGTGGACTATAGAGGAAGACAGTTAGTTTAGGGTGAGGCATTCAGCTAATGGGAAGATTAAGTTTAGAATCAAGCTCATGGACATGTAACCTACTTTTCTACCTCATTTTTTCCCCATTTTTAAATGGGCATACAGAGGATGGTACTCTAAAATAGGCCCTAAATCACATTATTGGTGTTTCCTGTTAATGTTATTACTGTTGTTGCTATGTCTGAACTTGTCATTGCGGAAATGTGTGGGAACACAGAGTTAATATGAGTTGTGTGTGTGTTTCTACTACATTTTTCATTCTTCCTTCCGTCATGTTTCCCCTCTCATTTTTTAACAACAGTTATTTCCTTTTGTGCCTCTATGTTAGTGTAACTTTTCTTTTCTTAACTGAATATGCTTCAAGACCTATTGTCTTCTTCGAACATATATACTGTCTATAGGCTTCGGGTGGGACTGTCCATGGTGCTCACGATCCCCAATCCTTCCAGGCTCATTGTCCTCCAGGAACACCTGGGCTGTGGTAAGCTTGGGGCTCCCTTTTGTGTTTATTTTTTATGTCCAGTACGATGCGCTGGTATGTTTGATTCTTTTCTGAGGACGTTACATTCTTCCCTAACTAGCAGTCATCTTACCTGGATGGTCTTCATGCCAATACAGTGTCTTCAGTAGGTGGCTCCGCTCTCAGAAGCAAGGCCATGTTAATCTCTCGGGGGCGGTAACATGATCAGGCAGAGAGGGCTGTGTTATTGCTCCTTATCTGGTGATTTCTTATTAATGAATATTAACACCCAGTAGAGATTATATCCCCTTAATGCCTTGCAAAAGTGCTCCATTATCAACTCGGGTGGTGTTGTTTAGCAGATAACATATGCAGGGAATTATTTTGCCAAAGAAGAAAAACGCATATTTGTGAGGTGTTACAAACCGCTTCTCTCAGAGTGGTTTGGTTATTTATAGACAAAGGAACTCTGCTGACTAAGCCAGAGTAGAATCCAGTGAAAGAATCAGAGGTGGCTCAGGATGTGGAGGAATCTAAACCGCTAAGCCTTGGAATCCCAGTAGGAGGAATGAAACTTGATGCTTCATGGCGCTGATATTCAAAAAGAACTGAATTCATCTGCTAAATCACGGCAGATTCTTAGACAGTAGAACCTCATTGGTCTCCTGGCGGGCATGAGTTCATGAGTTTGGGAGAGGTCGGTACAACCAGAGCACACAGATAGAAAATCCCAATGCCCATGGCATGTTGTTCCCCAAGGAAAAATGGGGTAATCAGGGAGGAACAGAAAACAGGGGTGCACAAAACAGCTTCCTATCGGAGGAGCACCATAACTCACATTAGTTCTGAGTCATCTTTGCAGTAGAGAAACTTGTTTGACCTCGTTTAACCTAGGCCTTTTTCTATTTTTATTTAATTTCTGATTGAAATTAAACATTTGTGTTTATAGGGCACCATGTGGTATTTTCATACATGTACACATTGTTTGATGTTCAAATCCAAGCATAGGTATCTCCACAAACTTTACCATTTTTATAGTGGAAACATTCCAAATATTTTGAGGAGGTTTTCTTAGTATAAAGTGTAATATTAGCCAGGTGTGGTGGCACATGCTTGTGGTCTCAGCACTCTGGGAGGCTGGGGTAGAAGGATCACGAGTTCAAGTGTAGCCTAAGCAAATGAGCGAGCCCCTCTCCACAAAATGAAAAAGAAATGGCTGAGCAATAGGGTGCAGGTCAGTGCAGAGGCGTAGTGTTGAACCCCAAGTCCCACAAAAAAAGCATTATCATTCTCTGCTCACTCCACCGTGCAACTACACAACACCAGTGCGTGCTCTTACTCACTACAACTTAGTATCTGCTCACCAGTGCTCCCTGTCCTTCTCAGCAAGTCTTCCTGTTCTTTGACAACCATCATTCCAACCTCTACTTCTAAGAGCTCAACATTTTTGATTTGATATGAGTGAGATCATGGTGTGTTTATTATTCTGTGCCTGGGTTATTCCATTTAACATAATGACCCCAGGTTCATTGTGTGTGTGTGTGTGCGTGCGTGTGTGTGTGTGTGCCCCTGTAATATTTTAGCCTCAGGAAAAACGAATACTCCTTTGATTACCCCCTGGAATGCCAGGATATTGCTTGGTCATCACTCTTTACACTTTGATATGATTCCTCCTATGCTCCAAGTAACTATTTTCTAATCCCTTGACAGACCTATACCGATAACTTCTCAGATTTTAAAAAGCTGCTACAGGGCTGGGGCACAGCTTAGTAGTAGAGTGTACAATTAGCTCATGCAAGGTTTAATCTTTATTACACATCCAAATACAAAACCAAAGCCAAACCAACATCAACAACAAAAAGCAACTGAACAAAGCACCCAAACCACTATGGGTGGTCTAGAAATTTGCTTCTTAATCATTTTGAAATAAAAATAATTGTTTCTAAAATTACTTCAGTGGAGGCCAGGAATATAGCTCAGTGGCACAGCACCTGCCTAGCAAGTGTGAGGTCCTGGGTTTGATTCCAGTGGGACTCTCTTCCTCCTCTCTCCTCTGCCATAACCCTGATCTGTGGTCCTCCTTTCATTTCTGAAGTCCCTCTTGTAGAAAATCTTTTGGGTTCTTTGCCTCACCTGTGTGCACCCCACTGTCAGCTTTTACACCTTGCCTGTGTGTGGCTCCTGACAGAGGCATCTTTCTTGCAGCTGTTTTTCTATTCGTTGTTGACCTTGAGCCCTTCCTCGCGATTCACTTGGACATATTCTGTAAATGCTGCCACTCACAGGTGGCCCACACCTGCCCTGCATCTCACTGCTGTCTCATTCTTTTGTGCATGTGTCACTTTACTTATTGATTATTTAATCCTTCTTCCATCCAAGGTCCTGAAAAGTTATACTTTTTCAGGTTGTTTTGGGATTTGACTTGTAATAGCAAATTCTGAATTGACAGCAGCTCTGGAAGGGGAGAGAGATGATTCCCATAGATTTTGACAGTAATAACTGTTTACCAAATGTGAGGGCATCCACTTTCCTGGACATAACTGAAAACATCAAATTCCAAAGTATAAGCAAGACGTGTGTTCATGACTGAGGCTTGTTTAGTGACTGCTGATTATTTAACTGGCTTGTAAATAGTGGGTTACATGCATCCATCAGACTGGTTTCAAATAATTCCTTTTAGGTTTCCTTTCTGTCAGTCTCCCACAGCACATCTCTCATTCTGCTCTAGTATTGTATGTCTTTGCTTTAAAATTGGAAACTTTGGAAAAGATGACTGGGCTATAGGAAATGGACCCCCCCACACCTTTTCTCCTCAAGGCTAAGATAGGTAACTACAAATCACCTATTTTTATATTATTCAACAAAACTCCTAGTATCAAAAATAATTATGTGAGAAAGAAAGAAGAAAGAATTTCCCATTCTGATTTTGACAGTTTTCCAGTGATTTTTTTTTTTTCTAAGATCTACTGGCGGATGATGAAATTGAAAGCACTTCCTGTAGTCCTACCCTGTGGCTTCACGCCATGAACTCTGTCTAATCTTTCCCAATAGACATTTATCTTTGTTTGCATCATATCACAGCACAGTGTTTCAGCTGCACCCTTTACACTCTCTCAGTGGACTTGCTTCAGTATAGTTCCTGCCCTCAGTTTAGGAGAGGGAAGAGGTTGCTGGGTGACCAGGGAGAACCCCCAAATGTGTATGGAAAATTTGACACTTCTGACTCTTCTTTGTGACCCTTGAAACAAATGCCATATTCTGATGATTATAAATACAGATGAAAGAAAACATTTTGAGTCATGTCTGGGTTCTAGCTGTTATGCTAAAAACTTATTTATTTCTCATTTAATATTCACAAGCAGCCAAATAAGTAAAGATGGCAGTGATCACTAGCTGTTCCTAAATAGAGATTCTTTTGTTTCTTTTAATAATTGGAAGCTTGCCATAGCTGAACATACAACCAACCAGTTTAACCACAAGTTCTCTTGCAGCTAATATGACCATAGGACTAAATTCTTACCAATAACAAAAGGGTAGGAGTGATCTGTGTAGATTCTAGGTCTTACAAGGAAATGGATCCTTTTCCTTTAACTATATGATGCTGAGCAAACCACTCCCTAATTTAATGGACAGTTTAAACAAAAAATTGTTTTCACCCATAATAACTGACAGTTTGGGCTAGGATTAGCTCATGAATTTTTCTGGTATTAGCTGAGCATGTGTGTGGGACTGGGAGGTGACTCCTGGCTGGGGAGAAGGGTTTCCTTCATCATGTGGAAGACCCACTTGGCCTTGCTTCCATAACTGCTCACTAGATAGGTATTCATAGAACAAGGGGAGGAACACAAAGCCTCTGAGACCTGGAGGCAGGATTTGCACGTGTCACTTTTGCCATATCTCTTGTTTAACATTAAGCCATGACATGCATGGACTCAGTGGTACAGAAATAAACTATGTGGGAGTCACTGCAAAAGCGCATTGTAGAGGCACATGTACATAGAACAGAGAGGAACTGTGACTGGTTTTCATAGCGTACCTCATTTCCTTTCTATTTCCCCACTGGCTGGAATGCATACATATATGATTATAAGAATGTAGCTTTTTATTTTTTTACTTTAAAGAGAAGAAAGAAAAGAAAAATAACTCCAGAGTTTCAAATCAGGCGAATAGGTGAGTAACGATAATTCTTACCTTGTGTATTGTTATGGACATTATATATTAAGAATGGCAGAGCATCAGGCTAGAATGAACCCTGAACCTGGTACCATGGAACTATGGAACTATGATACTAGAGTGTGATGCTCAAATTATTTGAGGAGAAACTCTTTTCTTTCAATGCTATTTTATAGTCTGCTATTGGGGTTCAGCTGGAATCAAAATGATTACTACATCCATTTTGCAGATTACAAAACTAAACTTGAAAGAGATTAAGGAATTTGCCCAAAGTCACCCAGCTGCTAAATAATCATAGCACCAGTTAACTCAGGTGTACCTGATGCTAGAGAGTAGGTGTGTAGGTATTCTGCTGTATTTGGATATTGTAGCCATACTGAATTTTCTTTACCAATAGGGAGTAAAACTTGGAAGATCTGTTTTTCTAACTTTGGTAGGAGTATGTGACTTTTGTCCAGTTGGTCCACTAACTTTAAGATCTCAGATACTTAAATGTAGTTCACAATATATTTGACCTGTGTAATTAAAGAAAAGATAATTAAAGAATGTAAATATTAGTGCTCTGATCAGCCTTATGCTTCATCCTTTCGGTATTTATGTGGTATAATCAAAGCCAGGTTTGAATAGTCGGTCAACCAAAGGAGAAAATATTTACAAAAGGTGGACGGCATCCAATGCTTAGTGTGCCTATGAGCCAGGAGTGCTGTTATAAAGATTCTACATTTATCTTTTATGACAGAAATTACAAAATAAATAGAAAATGGCCAAGCATATCAGGTATGAGGACATTCACAGTGAGGGAGGGACAACTTAATTAGGTGGAATGAAACCATTCCCAGTTTATACCTGTGATGGCATATTCCCCCATCTTAATCAAGTTTAAGACTGCGTCATCACTTTGGGGGCCTGCATGCTGATGTAGCTGGAACTGAAAGCTCACTCTTTGTGCGGTTTGGTTTTTGTCATCATTTTTTCTTTTGTCTTTTTAAAACCCAAACCTAAGACCTTGCACATACCAGGCAGGTGCTCTACCACTAAGCCACACCCTCTGCCCCGTTTAGAAGTTTGAGTTTTCTCTGGGTCACAGTAAAGGAAATTGGTAATCTAGAGCAACTGATGACCAGCACTTAGCTTCCTTGTGCTTTGCGATATTGCATTGCTCCTCTGGCTTGCTCCAGAAATTTCAAACTAGCCATTTCTATATTCAAGTGATGATTTTTCTATGTCAAGTTATTAGAGGGTGAAAAAAAGACTCAGTGCTGCTTATGTACAGAACTGCAAATCTTCTACAATTTCTTTCAATCTTTTGTGTACATGATGAGCTAGAATAACCTCACTGAACTGAATTATCCTTCCATGGTACGGTTCAGTGAATACCATTATATTTCAGCACAGCTTGAGTGATTTTTAATGCCAAAAACATCAGCAAGAAATACAAATGTTACAAAAATATTGAAACAATACCATAAAAAAGCTCAGGATCATAAATACTTTACTTTGCAAGGTCTCAGAGGTCAAAATAGCAATACCACGGAAAATTAAAATGCTGGGTGAGAGGCTTTCAGGAGAAAAAAAAGCACACACACACATACACACCATTGTGGTTTACTATCAAAATGCACAAAACCATTTTCTGAATCTATTTTAGGCTTGATTAATAAAGAAAAAATAACCATTTACAGTAGAAAAACTTACGAAGTTATTCATCTGCCTGTTTCCTTAGCTGGCTTTAATTACAGTCTAAATTAGAAGAGAATTACAGCCTGTGAAAGTGGGCGATGACTTTTATATTTATTATATCATTAACCACACAAAAGATCCCAGCATGCAGATTGGAGCTGGTTGAGGCTTTGAACACGGGCAGTTAAACCATCAAAAATTGTTGCTTAAGAACAGTTTTCTATATCTGGAAACTTTAGCCCTATGGACTGTTGTCTGAGAGGTTGTACTACAGGTGTGTGCGAAGAGAGAACAAAAGAGAACACAAACCATCACTTCACACGATCTGTACACAGAGTTGTGAAAAGCTGTTCTCTGTTCATCCTGTGATTCTCAGGCACATCCTGGCTCCTAATGGTTTTCCCATGGGTTATAGCCTCCTTCATCCATTGCTTCCCTAGGTAAAGTGTCAGCTTCAACTTTAATCCAACCAAGCATTTCTAATACAGAGACATGGAAATAATAATTTAGCGAAGAAAATGACTTTGTGAGAGTATTTTATGATTCTAGACACTTTCACGTTCTGTCAATATTTATTTTGGATTTTTATGCTTCCTGTGTACTTTAGATAGCTCATCTCACAGAACTCCAAGGGTCTGTCAGTTCTATCATCTTTCAGTTTCATTTAAAAAAAGTGTATGAAGTAGTTTGAAAACAATTTTATCTATATGGTCAATTGATCTGAGACAAAAATACAAACAAAAGTCAATAAAGAAAGAAGTGTCTCTTTGAAATATGTTACTGGAATAATCGGATATCTTCACACAAGAAATTTCATAGTTTGTATTGTGTTTGCAAATTTGCTCACAATGTTTCTTAGATATAAAAGGAGAACATTAAAGTGTGAAATTTTAAAATAAAATATAGAAGAAAACCCTTTTCATGTAGGGGTAGGCAATATTTCTCAGATGTCATATCAAAACACAATCATAACATTAAAATGATAAATTTTGCTTCATCAAAATTAGAAAACTTGCTTTGTGAAAGCCACTACTAGGTAAATGAAAACTTTTTGGCTGAGAGCAGTCTTTAGACAATGCATACTGTGTCTAACAAAAGAATTATGTTTAGAAGATGTGTAGAACTTTGAAACACAGTAGTAGGGAAACTTTGATACAGTAGTAGGGAAACAGCTCATTTAAAGATGTGGGCAGATGTTTGGAATAAAACAGTTGGTTTAAAAATATGGTCACATATAGGCCTATAAGGGGACCCTGGGGGTCTTGAGAGGGAGCTACATGAGAACCCTGAAAACCTGGACAGGGCCTCTGGCAGCATGGCAATGAGGCAGAGCCAGGCGGTCCACTGGGTGCAACCTTGTGGACTTGACCCAGCTCCCAGCAGCGTATTGACAGGGCAGAGCCCGGTAGTCTGCTTGGGTGACCCTGAGGACTGGACTAGACCTTCAGATGCGAGGTATCAAGGTGAAGCCTGGTGGCTCACTGGCTAACACCGCCGACTGGACTGGACCCCGGATGGCCTTGAGGGCTTATCAACAGGGCCTTTACCATAGTGAACCTGGTTCCCTGCCTATCTACCATCTTTGAGCATGGGTCCTTTTCCACCTCCTGCCATAGCAATCTGTATACACCCATATATGTTACAGCATAATGTGAAGCAGCCATGTCTCTTCCCAAGGTGAGAGCCCAAGGGAGTAAATAAACCCAAAAGTACAGTTATTATCAGAGGGAAGATGACTGATTGGGTGGTAGAACAATGGAGATGAGGATGGAGAAAATTGATTAATCGAATGAGCCATCATCTGTTTAACTAAGTAACAAATGCAAAGATAACATTATGTAATATAGCATCCAGAGCTAATTTCCTATCTTCTCTATAATTTGGCATTTCCTTTATTATTTATGTGTTAACTAATGCGAAGATAACATTATGTAATGCAGCTTCCAGGGCTAATTCCCTACTATCTTCTCTATAATTTTGTATTTCCTGTATTGTTTTTGTGTTATTTTGGTTTATATGTCTACATTCTTTTGCCTTTAAAATAAAAAAAAATCGTCACATATAAGTGAAATTGTGCATCATTTATCATTTTGTGTCTGGCTTATTTCACTTAATACAATGACCTCCAGTTCTGCCCATGCTGAGACAAATGGCAGGAATTCATCCTTTTTATGCTTGAATAGTATTTCATCTTGTCTATATACCACATTTTTTTATCCATTCATCAGATGATGGACACTTAAATTGTTTGCATTTCTTGGCTAGTGTGATTAGTGCTATAATAAACTTAGGAGTGGAAAAGGTGGAAAGGATTTTAAATGTTTTACCACAAGGAAAGGATAAATATGAACAGAGATTAATATGCTTACCCTGAATTGAGTATGATACCATATAAACATATGGAACATTACACAGTAACTCATATTAGGTATAATTGTTATGTATCAATTAAAATATATATATATGTATGTATATGCAGATATTTTCTTACTTCACCAAGAATATACAAAGATTTCAAAAAGATATGAAAAGATGTTCAAGTTCAGTAGTCATTAGGGAACTACAAATGATAACTATAATATATCACATACCTGGTATAATGACTTAATAAAATCTGACAAAACCCTGTGATAGTGAGGATGTGGAATAATTGAAACTCATGTACATTTCTGGTGAAAATGAAAAATGATTCACTCTGGAAAATAGTCTTATCAGTTACTTATATAGTTGAAAAACATAATATATGACCCAGCAGCCCTACTCCAAAATATTTATCAAAACAGATGAAAATTCAGGTTATCTCAGAGACTTTTATGTAATTGAAATCCGGATATAAACTGGTAAATGAACAAAGTGTATGGCACATCGATTCAATGGAAAGTATTAGCAATTAAAATGAGTGAACTAGTGGTGCACGTAGGTATGCATATATATCATGTACAGGTAAATCCCACATACATTAAGATAAATAAAAGATGCCGGAATCAAAAAAGTACAAATTGCACGATTCCATTCTTATTACATTCTGGTAAAGGTAGAAGTATGAAACAAACGCCATGCACTGTGGTTGGCTGCGTTTTTGAGTATGCTGGGGATGAAAGGGTCTTCAGAGGATCTGATGTGTTAGAGAAGATGGAACTGTAGTATATATTTTGATTGTCATGGTAGTTATACAGCCATCTATGCTTTTCAAACTCAGTCTTCTGATAAGATGTAATTTTGTTTACATGTAAATTTCAACTCAATAAATAAAATATATGAGGCAATTTTAAAATCAACCATTAGTACTAGTCATTGTGATAATAAAGATGCAAATCCGTGACTCTACTGAAATTGGCTTTCATCCGAGTTTTAGCAGATACCTTACTGTGAGCTAGTAACACGTTTGCCTGCATATATGTGTGTTGGTGAGGGTCGCGCACTGAGACACTGAGGGTGGGAGAAGAATAGACAGTAACAGCAGCATCCTACCTCGTTTTCTTCTTGTAGGGTTTACGTTTGAAATATACCATAATCGTGTAAGTATGCATTTTATTTCTCAGAACCTAAAATCCAACCTATCCATATTGATGTGCAAGGGAGCATGTGCGCATGCACACGCATGAATCTCCATCATCTCTTCCTGTTTTGACCGTTTGTCCATAGAAATACTCAATAGTTCCAAATTCTGTGGATGGGCCTCACTTATCTCCTGTGATGTGTATCGTTTTACTCACTTGAGGCCTGCCTGGAGTTCCCTTGCTCCGCTATGCACCTGGTGAACCCCTCTTCATTTGAGGTTCTCCTGAGGATCCCCAACTCCTCAAGGAAGTGCTCAGACTTGTCTGATTGGGTCTGTGGATGTTCTTCAGTTTTTCGCACATCACTCTTTTCTGTGGTGATTTCATTCTGTGTGTATGTTCCCTAGTGTCTCGGTTAATTTTCTCTCATTGATGACACAAAATACCTGATGCCAACAATTAAGGAAGGAAAGGTTTATTTAGCTCACAGTATGTGGAGCTTTCTGTCCATACTTGGCTGGCTCCAAGGCAGAGTGATACATGGCTGAGGGCAACAGTTCATGGCAGCAGAAGATAGCAAAAGGCAACAAGAGCAAAAGGGAAGAGTGGCAGCAGGTAAGAGCAAGCTTCTCTCCCTCCCTTATATTGTATGAAAGCTCCCTGCCCCAGGGCAAGCGTAGCACTCACCTGTAACCCCAGCTTTGGACCATGGATCAATCATAAACTCTAGAAGCCTTCCCAGGACTGCATGAGGCTTTGAGGGGACATCCAGAGAGATGGTAACACCTAACAACAGGCAACAGGAGACAAAACAGCTTGTTTCATAATAATACTTTATATCTTTTAATCTCCTAATTGAGTGCATAACATAGAGGGAATGCTCAGTATACTTTTGTATGAATTAATGAACAAAAATGTACTTTCTTAGAAAAATATATGCTTGCCAAAGTACCATATATTTTTTGTCTTTTTAGTGTTTGCTTCCAAGTTGAATTATAAATATATATATATATATATATATATATATATACTCAGATTTATCTTCTTTTATATGGGCTCAAGGGGAACTGAGTATATTTTAAAAATGAATTCTTTAATTTTAAATCTCAATCTTCATGTAAAAAATAGAAAAATAGAAATGTCAAATTCTCTGTGAAGTGGCTTGGATTACTAATGTCTCTTCATTTTAGAAACATTAACTTAGTTTTAATTTAGGACAGCTGGAATCCAGGTGTGCTTCTTGTAGTTGGTGCCACAGTACTTCTCATATAATTGTGCTTCAAACTTCCACAGGTTCAGTTACTTATGTAGTCAACTGTGATCCAAAAATATTCAATGAGGAAATTCCAGAAATAAGCAATTCATAAGTATGAAATTGCACAGCGCTTTGGGTAGCATGAACAAATATCATGCCATAACATTCTGTCGTGCTAAGACATGAATCCTCCCTTTGTTCAGTGTACCTATGCTACTGCATACACTGCTTACCCAGTAGTCACATAATAGCTGTCTCAGTTATTAGATCTACTTTTGGAGTATGAGAGTGTTTGGGTTGAACTAACCCAGTTTGAGGAAGAGATGATAAGGATAGAGAGAGAGAAATAAACAGGAGAGACTTTTCTGAGAGTGTATTGTTATAATTGTGAGATGTTATCACTAGTTATTATTGATAATCTCTTATCATACCTAATTTACATGAAACTTTATTATAGGTGTGAAAACAGCACATGTAGAATTCAGTACTATACATGGTTCTAGGCATACATGAGAGCTCTTGGAATATGTTCTGCACAGATAAAGGGGGATTAGTCCACTTAGTAGTGTTAGCGCTTGATTATCAGACAAATGGAAAGTATACTCTCAGTCAATTGATCGCTGTCTTTTTATTCATTGGTATGTAATACACAAAGCCTGCTATACTCAGAAATATGATTATTTACAATTCCATGAGCAACATGAGCCTTATTAATCATAGTCATACCATTATGATTCCCTTGGGAACAAAGAGGAATTCAGCATCTATTTTTGATGTGTGGTCAAGGATCGCAAACGTACAGAAAGTGTCGACAACCTTAACTGGTGGTCATTACTAATTTAATAAGCAGTCTTCAAAGGTCTTGCAGGTACAGAAGGATCTGAAGTTACATGTGTAATATGCATCATGGGCAAAATACTTAATTCTGCTTACTTTGAAACCCGAGGACAGCTATTAAAATTTTATGGTGCGAATTAAAATTTAACATTAAAACAATAGATCAAAAGAATCGTCCCCCCCCACCCCCAGCATTGTTAAAGATCAGCTTTCCAAATGCGTTTCTTTCACTCAGGGTTCAACGTCACGTCATTTCCTTCTGGAGAGCCAGACTAGAGCTAATCAGGAGTAACAAGAAGAACATTATCTGTGTTTTTCAATTGGGAATTTTAAATTTACTTTTTAGTATATATGCAACTGAATCACAAGGTATTCAAACTTTGGAGAAGAAAATGTGACACTGAGAAAATAATTGTGTCAGTAGCAGTACTGGAGCTCTGGAAAAATGCATTACTTGAGAACAAACACCTGCGACTCGTGGAAGCACGGATGCATACGGGCTCACTTCCACCACAGCCTACTCGTAAATTAAGAAGAAGCACGCTGATGTGCTGTTTTTATGATCCTCTTACAAATCATCCAGTAAATAATGAGTAATGACTGCTATAATCAAGAACAAATCTCTTTAGCTTTCCTAGTAAGCCCGAATCTTGAGATCTGACCCCATCTCACACAGTAATGGGAGAATTAGACATCACAGAGGATGAAAGTCCAGGCATGAACAATTTTTCGTGTTTACTGAATTGTCTCTTTGGCCCCACGTAGGGGAATTCTGAAAACAGGGCAAGTTTAGGCAGAGGGTGAAAAGTTGTAAATCAGTCATGTTTAAAATTCAATGCTAGTCAATAATTACATGTAATTAAGAAAAAAGAGGCAGTCTTAGCAACTAAAGCAACATTTCTCCATGAATTGTAATACTTTATTCTTTTTTCTCAATTTTTACGCTTTTATTAATATAGCCACGTCTGCAGGACATAATGCTTACATTCCTCATGGGGAACCTGTGCAGGTACGTGATGTATGTTAATTCTTTATCATCATTTTATCATTATTCTCCTTCCTTTTCTCCCCCTCCCTCCATCTCTTGTTTTCCTTCCCTTTTGCAAAAGATCCACCTGCCTAGTTCCTGTTAACTTGCTGTTTTATGGTATCGTTTCAATATTTTTGTAGCACTTGTATTTCTTGCTGAGGTTTTTAACCGAGAGCAGTCTTTAGACAATGCATACTGTATCTAACCAAAGAATTATGTTAAGAATATATGTGAAACTTTGAAATACAACAGTAGGGAAACAGCTCATTTAAAGATGTGGACAGATGTTTTGAATAAAATAGTTCTTTTAAAAATATGGTCACATTTAAGTGAAATCGTGCATCATTTATCTTTTTGTGTCTGGCTTATTTCACTTAATATAATGACCTTCAGTTCTGCCCATGTTGAGACAAATGGCAGGAATTCATTCTTTTTATGCTTGAATAGTGTTTCATCCTGTCTGTACACCACATTTTTTTTACCCATTCATCAGATGATGGACACTTAAATTGTTTGCATTTCTTGGCTAGTGTGATTAGTGCTGTAATAAACTTAGGCGTGGAAAAAATTTGGAAAGGATTTTAAATGTTTTACCACAAGGAAAGGATAAATATTAGTGGAGATGAATTTGCTTACCCTGACTTAAGCATTATACCATATAAACATATAAAAAATTACACAGTAACTCACAGTAGGTATAATTTTTATGTATCAATTAAATAGATATGCATGTATGCACATATGTGCATATATAATATATGCATATATAATATGTGCGTATATATGCAGATATTTTCTATAGACACTTCACCAAGAATATATACAGATTTCCGAAAGATGGGAAAAAATGTTCACGATCAGTAGTTGGCATTGTTCATATTTTATTAGTTACTGTCGCTTTTTTTTTTTTTTTTTTTTGGCGGTACTGAGCATCAAACTCAGGACCCTGCGCTTGCTAGGCAGGTGCTTATTCCACTGAGCTATATCCCCAGGCCTTACTGTTGCTTTGTAATATAACTTGAATTCTGGGATGGCAGTGCTTCTTGCTTTGCTCTTGTTGCTCAGGAATGCTCTTGCTATTCTGCATGTTTTCTGGTTCCATGCCAATTTTAATATTGTTTTCTCTAGTTTTGTTGTGTTGATTATCATTGTATTAAATCTGTGTATCAGTTTACCTATATTTGTTCTGAATATCCAGGGAACAAGAGATATCTCTCCATTTTCTGATTTCTTCTTTGATCTTCTTTTTCAGAGTACTGCAGTTTCCTTATAGGGGTCTTTTCTTCTTGACTAGGTTAATTTCTAAGTGTCCTGAAGGTCCAAATATTTTGTGTTCTGAGAACAGTTCAGAAAAGAGTCTGTAAAAATGAAACAAACCGCTATGGATAACTTTGTTGGAACATAGACAAACCATAACTTCTTGGCTTCCCTTTGTTTACTGGTCAAACAATGACAATAGGAAATTTGAGTGCTTGGAGGTTATAGACATTACACTTGAATAAAATCTTGCAAAATGAAGTGATTATCTGAATTATTCTTTAAGTCAGATAAAGTCACTTTTTAGCATGAAAGTGTATCTGCTAATATATTAGCCCAGGCAATAAGGATGAACCAGTGATATCCAGAATGATCTCCCAAGAAATAGTCACAATTGCTGTGCAGTGTTGCACCTGAAGCACTGTATATCCTTATAGTGCTTTGTATTATTAAATTATTATATTTAGGCTTAGTGTGGTGGCGCATGCCTATCATTCCAGCGTTTGGGGAGGCTGCTGAGGAACAGGGTTGCAGTTTTGAGCCCAGCATAGGAAATTTAGTGGATTCGTCACCTTGTCTCAAAATTTAAAAATTTAGAGAAGAACTGAGGATGTAAGTCAGTGTACTGCAAAATAAAGTACCAAAAAATTAACAAAAAATAGAAATGTACCGGGGATATAGGTCAGTGTACTGTACTGTAAAAAGTTGTATTTAGTATAAGAATCATGTTCCACCACATGCTAGGGATTAATAAAGGGAGTGATAGTGTTTCATGCTGAAATCTTAGTTCACATTCCAGCTTCTTCAAGCTATTAGTTGTAGAATGTAAATTTGCCTACTAATTAATCTCTGGATCATGTTATATATTACGTAGACAATTAAATTATACATATATACAGTACTATGTCATTAGCAGAACACACTGAGAAATTTAGGCTGCGACTGGCAGAGTCTACCACCCAGCCAGATGTTCAATAAATGATAACTACTGATGTATCATGAAGTCCACACAGATGAACAAATTGTGAATTAGCTAAGCTTTTCACATTGTAACTACTTACTCAAACCTATTGTCTGTCGGAAATGAAATATTCATGTTTAATAAATTATTCTTAAATGAAAAATGAATGGGAATGGATAAAAATTAAACAAATACTTTATAGTTTCTTATTTTAGGTAAATGTAGGGTGTTTTTCTCTATTTTAAAGACTCAAAACTGACTTGAGTGAATACAGACCAGAATGAAAGAAAATAAAAGAATGTTATTGTTTTTATTCTTTACTTCTTAAATTGGTTTCACATTAAAATCTTCTGGGGTATATTAAATACTGGCACATAAGTTTAGATCCTAGTGATTTTGATATTACTGCTGAAGGATAGGATCCAATTGTTAAAACTGTAAGTCTTCCCAAGTTAGTGTATTGCCAGTTTAACAATAACTTACCTAGGTTATATGCTAAAAAATTTAATATTGTATTTGGAGGTAACAGAGCTGACACAAAGGAAATGGGTTGGAATGATAGAATGCTGAGAAATTATGATCTAGAAATATTGTTTGAAGAATTCAATAGGAAGTTTAGATCTATAAAATACAGACTACATACTCAAAAACATGTGGGGTAGAAGTTAGCCAGATGGGAAGTTTGTATTCTGTACAAAGTGGTAAGCAACTTCCTGACAGGATATTGTCAGGTGCCCCACAGTTTCCTGGTCTTCAAATGCTATGAGGGGGCAGACAGCAAAATTTTCAACTTTTCCTCCAAGTTGTAAACATTAGATTAATTTTTTTAACTACTTGGTGATCTAAAAGTGTATTTATAGATCTTGTTTTGCTTTATGTTGCTTTATGCTTTATGATGCTTTATGCCAAGAGTCAGGAAATGATGGTTGGCTGATCAAGTCTAGGCTGCCACTGACATTTACACAGCATATTAGATCAGGATAATTTGTACAATGTAATATTGATTAAAAAATAAATATATCTTGCACTATTAAACATTTTAAAACATAAATTTCATTAGTTTAGATTGTATGAGAGAGAATTTTTAATACTTTTGTGTGAAGACATCTAACAGTTTGGCCTAATGGAAGAAGATACAAAACTTCTTTTTCTTGTTTTGATGATGATGTTTCTGGGTATTACCTCTGGGGCCGTAACACTGAGTTACATTGCCACCCTTTACTTTTTTATTTTTATTTTAAAGATAAAAAACATACAAACACACATGCATTTAGAAAATAACACAAAAACAATACAAGCAATACAGAATTTCAGACAGGGTGCTCAGAAATTAACAATGGGTGTTGTATTACATACTGATATCTTTGAACTGGATACTCAGATAAACAAATACAGACATGTAAGGTAAATCATACACTTAAACATTAAATGTTCCTTTCAATAGAGCAATAAAAGTCAGTAGTACTTTTATGTTAGCTATCCTGTCATACACACACACACACACACACACACATATATATATATACACATACATATTTTCCCCCCTTCCTTCCTCTTTTCTCTCATCCCAGTTCTTTATTTTTGAGCAGTTTCCTTTCATTTCACAATGTCTATTATACCTCCTAGATTTTATTCACTCTTTAAGGTTCTTACCCTGGTGAGACAATACGGTGTTTACACAGGTGGGTCTGATTTATTTCACTTATGAGTATGGTCTCTAGTTGCATCCATTTACCTATAAAAGCCTTGAGATTATCTTTCTTTATAGCTCAGTAATATTCCATTATGTAAAAATACCACAACTTTTTTATCCACTTCTCAGTAGATGGGCATTTGGGTTGTTTCCATGATTTAACTATTACAAATTATACTGATATAAACATGGGTGCAAATATATTACTGTCATATGATGTTTTCCATTCTTCTGGGAAAATACCCAAAAGGGGAATGGCTGGACTGAATGGGACCTCTAGATCTATTTTTGCTGAGGAATCTCTAAACTGATTTTCACAGTGGTTTCACCAGTCTGCACTCCCACCATCAGAGGAGAAGTGTTCCTTTTTCTCCACAGCCTTGCCAGCATTTGTTATTGGTTGAATTCTTAAAAATAGCCATTCTTACTGGGGCGAGATGAAATGTCAGTGTTGTTTTAATTTGGATTTCATGGATGACTAATGATGTTGAATATTTTCTCATGTATTTATTTGCCATTTATATTTCTTTATCTGAGAAGTGTGAGTTCATCTCAGATGCCCATTTTTGGATTGGGTCTTTGAATTGAAGGGGTGATGTTTTAAATTTTTTTATATGTTTTAGATAGAAGTCCTTTGTCCGAGGGATAATTGGTAGAATTTTGCCCAGTTTGTGGGTTTTGTTTTTACTCTGCTGGTGATTTCTTTAGATGTGCAAAAACTTTTCAGTAAGATGAGATACCAGTTGTTGATTCTTTGAAGTATTTCCTGTGCAGTTTGGTTTTTGTTCCAGAACTCTCTGCCTACCCCTATGTCTTCAAGATTTTTACCTGCTTTCTCTTCCAGTAGATTTAGTGTTTCTGTTTTAATATTTAGATCTGTAATACATTTTATCTTGAATTTGGTGCATGGTGATAGATATGGGTTTAATTTCAGTCTTCAGTATGTGCGAACCAGCTTTTCGAGTACCATTTATTAAAGAGGCTATCTTTCTTCCAGTGAATTGGCCCTTTTGTCAAAGGTAAGGTGGATGAGTGTGTTTTGGGTTGTGGCTGCATCTTCTAGTCTATTCCACTGATCGTGAAGTCTGTTTTCTTGCCAGTACCATATTGATTTTATCACAGTAGCTTTGTAGTATAATATCAAGTCAAGGATTGTGACGCCACCTGCCTTGTCTTTGCTGTGAAGGATTTCTTTTGCTACTCTGGGTCTCTTCTGGCTCCAGATGAATTTTAAGAATGATTTCTCTAGATCTGTGAGGTATTCCAATGGTATTTTAATTGAAATTGCATTGAATCTGTATAATAATTTAGGAAATATGGCCATTTTCACAATGCTGGTTCTTCCTATCCATGGGCAAGGAATATCTTTCCATTTTCTGAAATCCTCTGTGATCTCTCTTTTCAGAGTATAATTTTTGCTGTATAGATCTGTTACTTTTGTTAGATTGATTCCTAAATATTTTAATTTTTTGGATGCTATTGTGAAAAGAATGGTTTCCTTAATTTATCTCTCAATGTGTTTGTTGTTTGTGTTCAGGAATGCTATTGATTTTTGAATGTTGAGTTTGCATCCAGCTATGCTACTGAATTTGGTGATTAATTCTCTGGGTCTTCTGGTGGAGTTTTCCCGGTCTTCCATGTAGAGTATCATGTCATCTGTGAATAATGATAATTTCATTTCTTCCTTTCCTATTCTTATTCCTTTTATATATCTCTCTGGTCTAATTGCTCTGACTAATGCTTCCAGAACTATGTTGAATAGGAGTAGTGACAGTGGAAATCCTTGTCTTGTTCCTGATTTAAAAGTGAAAGCTTTAAGTTTTTGTCCATTTAGCATGAGTGTCTGCTGTTAGTTTGTCATAGATGGCTTTTATCAAATTGAGGTAAAGGCCATCTATTGGTATTTTCTCTGGGGTTTTTTAAATCATGAATGCATGTTGGACTTTGTCAAAAGCTTTTTCTGCATCTATTGAGATGGTTATATGATTTTTGTCTTTGACTCTGTTGACCTATTGATTGATTTGTGCATATTGAAACAGCCCTGCATTCCTGGGATGAATCCTACTTGATCATGGTGCATTA
Organism: Dinomys branickii; assembly: GCA_004027595.1. Classification (NCBI taxonomy): domain Eukaryota; kingdom Metazoa; phylum Chordata; class Mammalia; order Rodentia; family Dinomyidae; genus Dinomys; species Dinomys branickii. Next base: position 205,924 of record PVLD010000892.1, on the reverse strand, counting down.
TCTTCTTGATGATTTGCTGAATTCTGTTTACTAGTATTTTATTGAGTATCTTTGCATGTATTTGATTAGGGAGATTGGTCTGTAATTTCTTTTCTGGATGGGTCTTTCTCTGGTTTTGGTATCAATATAATATTTGCCTCCAGACATGAGTTAGGGAAAATTGGTTACTTTTCAATTTCATTAAAGACTTTGAGGAGTGTTGTCATTAAATCTCTGAATATCTTGTAGAATTCAGCTATGAATCCATCAGGACCTGGACTTTTCTTTGTTGGTAGGTTTTTAATCATGTTTTCAATTTCTACAATTAATATTGGGTTATTCAAGATTTTTGTATCTTCTTGATTCAGCTGTGGTAATTCATACTCATTTAGGAATCTGTCAATTTCTTCTGTGTTTTCCATCCTATGGAAGTAAAGATTTTCAAAATAGGTATTGATCTGAATTTCTATAAGATCTGTAGTGATTTCACCTTTTTCATTCTTTATTGCATGAATTTGAGGTTTTTCTTTCCTTTTTTATAAGGTTGCCTAGGGATTCATCAATTTTATTTATTCTTTCAAAGAACCAACTCTTCAATTCCTTAATTCTTTGTAGTGTTTTCTTCATCTTAATTGCATTTATTTCTGTCCTGATCTTTATAATTTCCTCTCTTCTTTGGGCTTTGTTCTTGACTTGTTCTTCTGTTTCTAAAAGTTTGAGATGCAGCATTAGGCTAGATATTTATTCTTGTATTGTTTTCCTAATATGAGTTAACTGCTACAAACTTCCCTCTGGGGACTGCTTTCATTGCATCTCACAGATTCTGGTAGGTTCTTTTAACATTTTCATTTGCTTGTAGATCTTGTTTAACTTCTTCTGTGATCCATTTGCTGTTCAGGAGGCAATTATTTAATTTCCAAATGTTTGTGGAGCTCTTGTGGTACCTCTTGTCATTAATTTCCAATTTTATTGCAATATGGTTAGATAATATGCATGGGATAATTTGAATTCCTTTGCATTTAGTTAAGCTTTTTCTATGGGCTAGTATGTGGTCTATTTTAGAGAAAGTCCCATGTATGTATTCTGACATTGTGCAGTGCGGCACTCTGCAAACATCTACTAAGTCCATTTCTTCCCAAATTTTGTTCAGTCCTGCTATTTCTTTGCTGATTTTTTGTCCCATATACCTACCTCTTTGTATCAGTGGGGTGCTAAGTTCCCCCATTACAATAGTGTTGCTAGTTATTTGGTTTTTCATGTCTATTAAGATTTGTCTTATATAGTTGGGTGCTCCCATATTTGTTGCATACCTATTCATGATTGTTATCTCTTCCTCTAAGTTTTCCCCTGAGAAATACGTAGTGAAATTTTTTCTCTCTTTTGATCATTCTTGCTTTGAAGTTCATATTGCCTGCAAACAGAATAGCAACTCCTGCTTTTTTCTGGGTTCCTGTCACATGGAGGATTATTTTCCGTTCCTTGACTTTCGTTTATAAATTTCCTTTTGAGTTAGATGTGTTTCTTGTATACAGCATATTGTTGGATTTTGTTTCTTGATCCACTCTGCCAATCTGATTTTTTTGATTGGTGAATTGCGACCATTTACATTAATGGTTATAACTGAAATATGTTGGCTTTTCTTTGTCATGCTGTTTATCTGTTATTGGTTTCCTACTTTTACTCTCTGTTTAATTGCTTGTTCTGTGAGGTGGTTCCTTTCTATTGTTTTTCTTCAAATTGTCATCATTTTAGTACTCTTTGTAGGGTTGATTTGGCCCTTGTGAAGTTCTTCAGTTGTTCTTTGTCATGGAAATATTTTGTTTCTCATTAAATATGAAGAATAGTTTTGTAGGATTTATTAATCTGGGTTGGAGATTGTTTTGTTTCAGGACCTGGAATATCTCACTCCAAACTCTTCTTGATTTGATGTTTTTTTGCTGAGAAATCTGCCATGATTCTGATGGGCTTTCCTTTATAGGTGATCTGTGTCTTTTCTCTAACAGTTTTTAAAGTTGTGTTGTTTTGCTGGATATCTGGGATCTTGATTATTGTATGTCCGGGTGTAGTTTTATTTTGGCTATGGCTAGTTGGGGTTCTATATTCCTCACTTACCTATATGTCAGATTTTTTTCCATGCTTGGGACATTTTCTGCTATTACTTCTGCGAATATTTTTTTATGTCATTTATTAACTTGTGCTGTCTCACTGACACATATTAAACTTACGTTATTTCTGTTTCAACTGTCTCACAATTGTTGAATCAATACTGCATGGTTCTTTGTTATTTTTATGAGATCCTTTCACTATCATTTGCTGCCATGCTGTCTTCAAGATCTGGAAGTCTATCTTCAGCTTTATTCAAGTGGTTTTGCAGCTTTTGATGGAAGTTTTGATTTCCTGGATATCTCTTTGAATCTGTTTCATGCATTCTAATTCTTCCCTGTATTGCTCATTTAATGTTTTCATTGTTTTCCTGCGCCTATTTATTTATATGTCCTTTTTAGATGTGCTTACCAGTTCTTTCATTACTGATGTCATTTCTTTTTTTTACCTGGGAGGCTATTTCTGATCTGATTTCTTCTATGGCCTGATGAAGTTGTTTCCAGTTATGATCATTTCAGAGATTTCAGCTGTGTGAAGTCCAAGTTCTCCTATGTCAATGTCTCATATATATATCCAGAACAAATTTATGTTCTCTTAAACCACAAATTTTTGGTGACTTGTTACCACAAACACAGGAAACTAATATAGAATACTACACTTTTAAAGGACAGTAGAGTATAAATTATTTTTTTATTCAATTTGATGGCAAAATATTGTGTTGATATTGAATGTCTTTATAGATTTGCTAAAAATCTGCAACATAAAATGACCCTACTAGAATAAACACTCTCACAGTATTCATAGTGCATAGGACAACACGTCAGGAAAATTTTAAGAAAAAAATAGCTCAACAGAAATTATTTTCAACAGTGAGTACTGAGTGTGATGCTGCAACCAAAGTAAACTTTGAAATGCCTCATTTGTTAACTGTATAGCTTTATACACTGTGTCAACTTGAGAAGTTTAAAAGTTTACCTCAGTGACTCAACAGGAGGCCAGGGTCCTCACTTTGTCAACATCCTGAGCCTATGGTGTGGATATGGTGTGGGTGTAAAGGACCCACACTAAGGTGGGTAGCCTGCATACAACATAATGGAGAAAAAGAAGCTTGTTCTCCTCCCTATACCTTTTGCTGCTTGTGCTGTCTTCTGCCTTAAAGTGTTACACCTCACCATGCTGCCCTGCTTGGGAACCAAATGATTTTGGGCTGAAACCTTTACAAAGTGTAAGCTAAAAAAGCCTTTCCTTCCTTAATTTTTGGTGTTGAGTATTTTGTCTCAGCAATGAGAGAAAACTAACCATGACATTAACCTACCAAAAAACATATCTGATAATGAGTTAATTGTCATTTTTTTTGCAATAACCAAATAAATATATTTAGTGAAAATGAAATTGTTTATGCCTACTAGACATCTGCTTGAAGAGTTGAGGATATTTTGTACATCCAGCCAAATTAAAAAATGAGGCAAACAATTTTGAACCAGTATCTTTGGTTATGGATGGGTTGACTGATGTTATATGGCTTAATTGTTTCAGAAGTCAATCTCAAGTTTGAAACTCTTGAGGAAGTTATTTGTGTAGAACATTTGCAGGCAGGAATTTTTTCAAGGAGTTTAAGAAAACTAATGTAGTGCAGCCTGAAGTGGAATATGCTAAGCTATGCTATAGATGAATGAGAAAATATATGTGAAGTAGAGATATGTTTCATTAGGCCAATTTACAAAGCTTACAAAGATGTGAGATATTTGTCAGCCTATTGTTATTAATTGTGTTATTAATTAGCAGGTAGTTTGCAGAATACACTGAATTAAGATATTTCATACATTATTAAACTGTTAGTGTCAATGGTGAAGGTCATTTACACTTGTGGATTTAATACTTATCGTTGTTTTGAACAGAAGCTGGCTAAATGTCCTGCCTACTTATGTTCCATCAATTTAATGGCTCAAATAAAATAAAGTTGTATTGTCATTGAACTTAGCCCTAAGTTCAAGTGCTTTCTAAACGACAAAAGACGTTTTCAACTGTCACTATGGAACACAGTGAGCTTTGGAAATTAGTTTCCTTTTACTAGAGACTTGATGATGTATAGGGAATTAAACCAAAGATTTCAAGGCAAAATAGCACTTGTGCCACAGTAATCTTATTTTCACAGGAGCTGTTACTTGAATCATAAGCAACATCAAGCTGCTTTATGCATTTCTGTTCTTTTGAAAGTTGAAAAAGAATATCACCAGTCCTAGACACATCCTAACAGATGTATTTGTCAAACTCAGAATACAATTATAATAACATTTTCATATCTTAAAGCCAGTAAAAAGAAATCTGCATATTTTGTAATTAATTTTACTGTACAATCGAGGAACTTCCACCTAGCCCTTAATTGCAAGTGATTAATCTGTTGTAATGGCAAGCTGTAAGTTAAGTATCAAAGAGAAGAATCTAATAGAATTTATAAATGCCTTCCAAATAATGAATGGACTCAATTAAAGTTATATGCTCATGAATTAACACCAGAATTTGGTAATGCCAAAGTATGTGAAAAGAGATATTTGAAGATTAAATAGATAAATTTCATTAGAGATCAGCATTAACAGATCAACATTTACAGCTGAATTTGATCATAGAGAATATTAACTTTGAACTTTACTTAAAGGAAACATTATCCCTATCCCAAAATAAAAGACTAAAGAATTCAGTATTTCACATTAGTGAATGTCTGTTACAAAAACCACTGTTTTATACTTTAACTTGATCAATCAGAATGTATGTAAGTTTGGGTTTTTTTCTTGTTATGTATTTTCCTAATTTTTAACTTTGCCTATTGGCTCACAGTGCCTGAAATATTTACTGCCTGATCTTTTGCTGACATTTTGGCACTGTTTGCTCTATTTTATTTTCATTTTAATGTTTGAGTTAAACTGTATATGCATATTCTCACCCATGTAGTTGAAGAATACATGTGGGAGTGGGAAGGTAGCTCCCCAAGTAGAAAGTTAAGGTGTATTTGAAAGCAGAATATTTTTGTGTCTGTAAATAAAAATGGACAGTCATCCAACCACATTTGGTACATCTATTCTGTAGCCAGCCGTAATGTTCTTATTTCCCTCCTTATAGTTAATGTCTGGAAGTCTGAACTAGGTGCAATATCAAGTGCCCCAGTACTAAAAATAAGTGGTAAGGTATTTGAAATCTGACAAGAAGATTCCTGCCCAGACCCCGTAGGCATTATGACTGCTATGCAAAAACTGTCTGGCTCACCGCTCCTTTAGAACGCTCCTCAGCAGCTGAGTCTGTTCTTCCCAGGTACCTGAAAGGCTGGAGAAGCTGGAGAATCAGTATTTTAACACTGAACCAGTTATTTCTCTAGTCAAAGTGGAACACCCTGAGACATACAGGTGTCGAACTGACTCCCAGGTTCATCTTCGTGGGGACTAAACTCCAATGAATGGGTGAAATAATACCCGGCCCCTGCTCTGTTTCACTTCTGTGAGGCTTGTATACCTTTCTCTCCTGTGGCCTCACCCGTGCTTCTGAGGGGCTCCTCTCATACAAACCACTTGTCCTTAAACGCTTCATTCCGGATTTCTTTGACGATTCACATAGGTAGTAATCACACGGAATCTAGACTTCAAAACATCTTTGAAAAAAAACCCACCTTTTAAAGACAATGAAGAAAACAATGCCATGTACATAAAAGAGAATAAAACTAGTAATAAGTGAAAATATTTGTATATTGAATACTACTATTGCTTGAAGATCTAAGCTTAAAATGAAAACCCACAACATTCCTAACAGAGAGTCTTGGGGAAAAACTTAATGAGATTGAATTTGCTGGTGATTTATTGCATATGTCACCAAAAATATATACTTGAGGAATAAAATCACAACCAGACAAATGGGGGCACATTGAGAAGTGTCAAAAGAACAAAAAGCAGAGTGACAAGTCAACTTTTAGAACAGGAAAAATTTTTTATAGAACATGTATGTGACAAGGTGCTATATGCAGAATATATTAAAAGCACCTTAACACTGACCAAAGAAAATACCCCCAACACCCCATTAAAAGATAGGTAAGGAGACTAAGTAGGTTTTTCTTCTCAGAGGATGTGCAAATGGCCAGCAAGCCAATGAAACAAAATTCTCAATAGCGCTAATAATTAGAGAATTACAAACAAAACCTACAGTAAGATACCACCTCACAGTCCTTAAGATGGCCACTCTTAAGAAACAAAGAAGGAAAGAAAGAAAGGAAGTAGGAAGGAAGGAAGGAAGAGACAGAGGGTGTGTGGAATTACCACACTCAAAAGCAAGAAAAAGAAAATGGACAGAAAACAAAAAATGTTGGTGAATATGTTGATAAATTAGAACCTATGGAGCTCATCAAGAACTTTAACACAGCATACCATCTGCAAACCCACTTGTGGTATATATCTAGAGGAATTTAAATTAGGCTATCAAAGAGATATTTGCAAACCTGTTTATTGTGGCATTATTCACATTAAGTGATAGATGATACCCAAATGTCACCCAATGAGTGAATGAATTAAAAATATGTGGTATATATGTACAGTGGACAATTGGATATTAAAAAGAAGAAAATCTTATGATACAACAAGGATAAACCGTGAGGAACTATGATAAGCAAAATAAGCCAGTCTCTGTCTCTGTCTCTGTCTGTCACACTCACACACACACACACACACACGCACGCACGCATGCACGCACACGCGTGCGCACACACAATACCAAATAATGCATGTCTGTATTTCTCTGAAGTAACTCCAGTAATCTAACTCACAGAAACAAAAGGTAGAATGGTCATTGCTATGCTGTGGGGTGGGGTAATAAAGAGTTGTCCAATGCATACAGAATTTTAGTTTTGGAGATGAAAAATTCTAGTGTTGTGTCACACAACAACACATTCATGCTATATATGAAATGCACATTTAAAAATGGGCTATTTCATGTTATGTGTGTTTTTAAACCACAATTAAAAATCATTTTTAACACAACCTTTAAACACATTTAATTCTGCAAACCTTAAAAGTAGGGTTGAGAGAGCTGAGGTGTATGTTTCCCTGAAACCCATTCTTAACATGTTTTCAATAAAAACTAAAAGTTTGAATTTAAAAATAACAGCGCCCACAGAGGAGCTTCTTTTAGGCTTCACATTTGGGATGAAACCAACCAGCGATATCTGACTTTGTATTACAACAGAATTTATTGTGTTAGTAGGGTCAGCGGAATCTGGAAAGCTTCGGTATTTCCACCCCCGTTTTCACTTCCTGCCTTTCTGATCTCTCAGGATGGATGAACACACCCACGCGAACGGGCAGTCTGTTTCATATGTCTTATGAAAGCATAAAGAAACTTCCAGTCCCTTTCTCCACACCCTCAGTTTCGTATTACCGCCTAGGAAGAAAAATAAGTTCAGAACTCAGGCATTCAAGAACAAATATAACAGCTCCTAATTTACATAACTTTAAAAATAATTATTTCTTGGCTGTCCATTGGCCTCAACAGAATACATTAACTCCAACGTTTCTTCAAATGATTTGAAAGACCAACATCATGACAGTAAAATTTTAAAATGCATTCCTAGATTCTATTTTTCTTTGTCTTTGCAGACTTCTATTGGTATCAAGCTATTTGAAGTGTGGTTGCCTTCTATTAAGTTTTTCTCTATGATGGGCTAATTTTATCTTCTTTGTTTGCAGATCGCTGCATGAATGTTTTTTCCTGTAAAATTGATTTTTGTGACCTGGGCCAAGGCTTATTCATTATAATCAGGGATTGAGGAAATCAAAGTAACGAAATGACACTATGCTCGATTTCCAGTTTATAATCTTAAAAATAAAATTGTATTATAACACTAGTATATATTTACCAAAATGGAAAGGTAAATGTGATAAAAATATATATAATTCTATTTAAAATTGTTGAAAGACAAATAGAAATATGTGTGGAAACTTATGAAGTAGAAAGTAAAAATCAGAAAAGCCATTCCAGAGAAAGTATCACAAGATATAATTCTAAAACAAACAAGCAAACAAAAAAGACAAATTCATTATATTATAGAACTTAAACCAAAGTGCTCTTGAAGGAAAGGCTTCACCTAGGCTCTAAGTCCAGATGGTTGTGATTAGCATGATCTTTTTTCTGATGAGGTCTTGGGAGCACCGAGTTACTCTTCAGAATTATGAGTGACATTAAATTGGTGATGGGATCCAGTAAATGGACCACAAAAGAAGTGCATTATATGATGCAGAGAAGAGAAATTTGAGAATCCTTGAAAAAAAAAAAAGCAATCTATAAAACAATTCTAAAGACAAAAGTACTGGCTTACTAAATTTTTCTCATTTTTTGCCATGGTGTGTGCTAGCCAGCCCCTTCCTCTCACTTGGTTATCATATTTAGCAGAGACTTCACTGTTCCTCGTGGCATCTGTGAAAATGGGCTGGTTTGGGTAAACTTGAAGAGGGACACTGAGCTCTGTACTTGAATTGAAACCAGACAAAGCTAGGTGATGTGGACAGGCTGGAGTTGAAATAAGAAATGCTGAAAATATAAAGCCCTGGGAAATAGAAAAAGAAAATCCTGGGAAAACTTCAAATTTCAAACCTGTGGAATTTGGTGGTATCAAAGTGGAGAATTCCAAGGAGTAAAGCTGAACTCAGTTTATATCTAGATCTAAATAATAGTTAGAAAGTTTCTGGTATGGTGTGCATTTGCAGTGGGAAAAGAGAAGGGCTCAGAGAGGAGCGGAAGGATGCCTGAGCCCAGGCTGTGCTGTGAGAGCTGGATGGAGGGGAAGGGCTGTGGTTCAGGTTATATCTGTCCTCTGGGCACCCCGAGGGTCCTGGGCACCATCCTTTGTGTCTGCAAGGCCTACGTACATTGCGGCACCAGAGTTCTCAGGCTCACTCTTCAGTGCCCAGGATGTCCTGGGGCAGAAATGAGCAGAGGATGATGAAGGTGGGTGTCCACTTCCTAAGCAGCTGCAGTCCTCTGTAGGAGTTCAAGCTCAGCTGCCTCGGCTATTTTATTCATTGTGTTTTTTTCTGTATGGTATATGGCTCATCCTTCTGTTTCTGCATTTTCCCCAGATTCATTTGTATATGTGACAGTTAGTTTTGATTGTCTGCTTGATTTGATTAAGGAACTCATTGAAAGGTGATGGGATTTTGAGGCACCAACTCCATCAATTCATTGATTCATTTATGCGTTCATTAACTGACTGAGCTGAGAAGGAGGTTGGACCTTATTGGATGAAACAGGTCATGGAAGTGTGGCTTTGAAGGACACATTTTCCCAAGCCCCTTTCTTTCTCACTCTTCTGTTTCCTGACTGCCATGGCATGAGCAGCTTTGCCACACCACGTCCTCCTGCCTTGAAGCCGAGCCATCCCACCACAGATTGAAACCTTTGAACCTATTGGCCAAAATATATATTTCTTCTTTAGGCTAACTTCTCCAGATATCTTTCAATAATGGTGAAAAGCTGACTAAAACAGTTGTTAGGGTTTAGATGTAACATGTGCCCCCCAAGTCTCATGTGTTCAGAGGTGAAGCCGATGGAAGGGTCATGGAGTGTTGTATGCGTCGGTGGATAAATTCATTGAGTTCATAGCTGCACGTGCTTTTGGAAAATGGGGCCTGGTTGAAGGTGCGTCCCTGGAAGCATGATCTGGAAGAGTGTGTTCTTGCCTCTGACTCTTCCCTCCTGTCTCTGCTACCTGCTTGCCATGGAAGAGCAGCTGTCCTCCACCCAGGCCTTCCACTACGCCATGTCTGCCTTGGAGCTTGCTAATTACAGACTAAACCCATTGGCAACTAAGAGGCAAACGAAACTTTCCTCCCTTAAATTGTGGTGGTGGGCATTTTGTTCCAGCGAGAAAATCATTAATTTAACAGTGGTCAGTTAAAACGGAAATCAGGTACAGAAACTTGAGCCTAGACCCAATTTGCAGCATAGTCGGACTCTGCTTTTTTTCTCCTCTCATCTTCTTGAATCAACTGTGTTTTCACAGATAGTGTCTGAGAACTTTTTTCCTTAAGTAAACAATGAAAAGGCTGAGGGCCTCTATCCAAGATCATCGATTAATTTGAGGATGGTAGAAGACTCCAGGGTAACATTTCCAGTACTGTGACTCAGTGTTCTTGGGATGGATTAAGAGAATCAGGATATGTCTGGGGGCACAGAATCACACAATAATTATCCATTATTCCTCTCCTCATATCAGCTGTATCTGGGCTCAGCCTCTGTTTTAGAGCAGATCTGGAGAGCAAAGCTAAATCTCCGAAAGTCAATGATCAATGCTAAAATCTGAGCTATGTCTTCAGTGAGCAGAATTGTCCCTGGGGAGCAATGCAAACCTCAAGAAGCTCAATAGCTGTCCTCTATAAAGGAGCACAAACCAGAATATCAACACCAAAGTACATGCGTGGAGCACTTGATGTTTTCCAAGAAAAGAGAGCTAGAAAATGTTTTTTATTTCGTTAAAGAAACAACAGCCCAGTAATTCAGACTCCTATCAGTTTCAGGTAGAACATTACATTATTCTTGCCGAGTGGTCTCCTGTGGTGCTCTAGGAAGACAATGTGTCATCGTGTCACTCTCAGGCCTAGCTCCAGGGTTAAGGGGCAACCTGACATGTGAAGGTTGGAAACATCATTCTTCAGCTTGTTGGTCAGTGGCACCTATGATATGAGCAGCAACGAGTGGACAGGCCGCTGTGCTTAGAGAGATGGTAGGAGGAAGGATCATGTCCAGAACAAATGAAGCATACGTATGAAGTGGCACAAAACGGTGAACTCCTTGATGGTAAGGACTTTTGTCCGAATCTGTTTACTGTTACATTCCTAGTACCTTGTTCCTGGTAAATAATAGAAGTTTGAGACATATTCACTGGTTTTCATGGTTTTGGGAAGTCAGAAATTATCATTTGTTCTGGTTTAGTATTGGCAACTTGAACCCTGAAAATATGTTAATGGGTTGGAATGTTTATAAGCTGGCCATTTATTTCTCCATTCATAAAATTGCCTTCAATGGAGGTCCTTAACAGAGATTGCTGGCAGCACACAGAATCTTTTCAAGTTAGTTTTTATTAATTATAATAATCATTATCACCCACATGCTTTTGTGTGAACTTGATTGTTTAATTCTTATAGTGATTCTAAAAAAACATATTTCATTGTAAACCTCAATTTACATATGAGGAAATGGAATACTTATAGAACTTTTAAAACAGTTTGAAGATCATAAGATTAGAAAGAGGTGAAATTGAGACTTGAAACTGGACTGGTTTGATCTCTAGGTGAAACTGTTCTTGACATTTTTCCATTTGTATTTTATTTATCTGTACATTTGTGTGTCTATGCTGAACCATTTGCAAGTTGCAGACGTTAAATAGCTCTACTTCTAAGTACTGCAGTGTGCATACTCCAAAAATAAATACAGGCTCCTACAAATGAAAAACTAATGATTATTCTCTAATATAATTCCAATACAGTCTACATTCAAATATCTCTTTGGTTTCATTTAATCCAAAGTGATTCCTATTTTTTTCATTTAAGTGATACTGACTTGTGATGATATAATGCAGAAAGACTCTATCTAAACCTCACTCTTTTTTATGAGAGAACAAGTTTTCTGTAAACTCGCTTGTCTATGCCCTGTCCTTATGGTAAATGAGAAGACAAATCTAAAGGCTTGATTAGATCATGCTTGTGATTTTAAGGAAGAATATTTCATAGGTGACACAGTATTATGCATCTCACCTGGCACATACAGGAGGGCGCTTAGGTTGTCCTGCTGTTAATCTTCCTTGCTTTCAACATTCGGTTATAGGGGTGACCACCTTATCTCACATTTGTTAAGAATGATTTTTATTTTATTTAAATTTTTAAAATTAACAGATGGGAAGGAAGGTAGGGGAAAGTGATGTAACAAGAATTAAGGTGTGTTATGTACATGTACAAATTCCCCATGGTGTGTATAGTCATTGCTTGCTGCGCACATGTACTAATAAAAATAAAAAGTAAATAAAAATAAAAGATTAAAATGTGGAGAAATATAGGAATGACCATTGACACGAAAAACAAAAACAAACGATAAACAAAAACAAATGGCCTATCTGATGGTACTTTGATGAAATGGAAATAACTTATTCTCTGATAATGTTTCAACCAGCAGGCTTGATATATCTTGTCTGAGTTAATTCTGTAAGAGCTGCAAAGCTGTGGTTTCATATTTCTGGCACTCCTTCCACAATGACTAGTTATATTCTTCTGTTCTCCGAGCCTCCTCTAAGCCATAAAAAGCAAAGCATATGCTCTCTCAGTTCGTGAAATGTAAAACATGGAGGCTTCTAGGCAAAGGTAAACACCAGCGCTCCGCTTCTCTGCCTGGGCTCCTGCCTTTGTTGTACTTTTGCCCTCAATATTCCTTCCTGCCTTGGACCTCAGTAGGTTTAAGATACCTTCAGGTTTTACCTACAGTATTCAGCGTAAGTGGAAGTGTTCTTTTATCTATGATCCTATTTATCTTTATTCTATTAGACTGAACAAGTTTTCCTTTTTTACTTTTACTCCTTCTTCCTCTATTCAGAAATTATATATGTTCTATATGCTTTAAAATTCTGACATGAGAATCTGACGTGAAATCTAAAGTTAATGTGCTTCCCTTTCTCCTCCTGGAGAATACAAGGATGAATGCTTCCACATGTTATTTTTTATAATGTTTTCATTTTACATTGTTTTCCCTTCCCCTTGGGGACCACTGACATTGACAGTCCTACAGTGTTATGCACTTACTGTATTTTATCTCCCTGAATTGTATCCCTCTAATTTCATTCGTTGAAACCCTAACCATCAGTGTTACTGTGTTTGGACACACATCCTTTGTAAAGGTAATCAGAGTTAAATGAAGTCACAGGGTGGGACCTCTAATCCAATAGGACGAATGTCCTTATAAGATGTGGAAGAGGTACTAGGTACGCATGTGCGTGGAGAAAAAGCTATATGAGGGTACAAGGAGAAGGTACGAAGAGAGCAGGAGGGAGGCCCCACCAATAGCCAACCTTCCTGGCACCTTGATCCAGTGATTCTGGTGCTTTGCTATGGTTGTGCTCATCCACTAATATGATCCTTGCTGCTCATGAGTCCACAGTCAGCTCACTGCATTCACTTTCCATTCCTTCCTTCTGTGTTTACCTTCTTCTTCCACTGAGTGTATCTTTAGACTTTTAAGAATAAACACTGTGTCTCTTTTATTCTTGGCTGAATAAGTCTTTACTTTTTCCCTCATTACGAACAAATTTTTAACTGAGTAATGATCATCAATAATTTCTTATGTGTGTGTGTGTATGTGTGTGTTTTGAGGGGGTTACTGGGGATTGAGATAATTTCTTTTAACATTTTAACTTTATTCCAGTTTACTCGGTACCATTTTTGCTATTAAAATTTTATTAAAGATATAATTGTCAGTTTTTAAAGTATCATTGACTTCCTTCTTCAGTGTTTTACTTTTCTTCTATTATTTTCTGTATGTTTTCTGAATCTGAGGACTCTTGCCTTCAGTTGGCTACAGGAAATTCTCAGAACTATAATAATCTTCAATATAGTACCTTTCCCTAATTTTTGATTCTCTTCTTTGGATTTTCCAATTGAAGAGATATTAGTCTTTGTTCTATTTTTCTTCAGTATCTTTGACCTTTTCTTCCAAGTATCTATTTATAAATGTTCACTCCTACTTAATTTCTTCATGTATACAGTGACCTAAATCTCTCCTCAGTGATTTTATTTTTTCCAGAAGGTTTAACTAAATTCTTCTTCAGTGTTCCAATGTTTCATAATTTCTCATAGTGTTTTCGGTTAGACCTTATATTTTTCATTTTCCTTTTTGAAAATATAATCCTTTCAAACATACTTTATCTGATAGCTTTATTATGTAAAGCTCATGTGATTGTTACGTACTGATTCTCTTCATGGTCTGTTGTTTCTTGAGTGTTCTACAGCTTTCACTTTTGCAGGTTTTTTTTCAAAAAGTGTCTTAGTTACTTTTCTCATTGCTGAGAAAGAATATCCTACACCCAAAGTTAAAGGAGAAAAGGGTTTTTGGCTCACAGTTTGTAAAAGTTTCAGTTTATAGTTGACTGGATGCAAAGCAGGGTGCCATAGCGTAAGGGCATCACAGAGGAGAAACAGTTCATGGCAGACAGAAGGCTGAAGGCCACAAGGCCCAAAGAAGTAAGTGACAAGGGGTAACCCTCTGTTGTCCTGTATGTTCTGCTCAGGCCATCTGCCCAACCAGGTAGCACTCGCATTCATGGTAGGGCACCCTTAATCCTACCCAGAGATATGCCACCCAACTAGTGGATTAATTTAGTAATCACACACCCTTGATCCTGGCATCACACACTTAATCCCAGCATCACGCACTCTAGATGCAGCCACCTCTGAAAAGCCCCACCTGTGACCACATGAGGCTTTGCAGGGATATCTAGACACAAGCCATAACAGAAAGCTCTCATCTGTGATAATTCATATTTGAAGAATGTTTATCTTTACTACTGGCAAATAGCGTTTATGATTATCTTGATTCCTTTAAATTTAATTTCCATTTTTGGAAGCATTCATATCCAGTAAGTAGTTCAAATCTGAGCCCTAGTACTAATGATTTGTCAGGGAATTTTTTCCAATCAGAATGGAGCCTGAGTTTTTTTTTTTTTTTTTTGTGGTACCACGAATCAAACTCAGGACCTTGGGCTTGTCAGGCAGGCGCTTGCGCTGCTTAGCTATATCCTCGGCCCTGTGTTTTGGTTTTTTTTTATTTTTATCCGTGTATTTAATACTCTTTTATTGACATAATGAGCATTCAGATGTCCTACTTTCATTTGACAGTTTAGAAGTAGGTCTGTATTCTCATGCCTTTAAATTGTAAGGACTTTGGTTGTAAGGGAGTGAACTCTCGATATGACATCTACAGAATCAGCTTATAGGTGAGACCCTTTTAGTTTCTAGTTTTCCTTCAGTTTTTTCCCTTGAGAGATCCAAATATAAACACACACAACTATATGACATAGGTAAACTTTTGTAGATAAGGAATATACTCTAGTAATGTGCATTAATTCCTTGTTTTCACATAGATATGTATTTTTTATGACTATCTGTTATACTTCTTTTAGAATGTTTTTGCATTTGTTTACAGAAAGGTTTTCAGTCCAAAGCACTATAAAAAGGGAAGTCTGTAGTGGTTGTTACACAACTCCCAGTCAAATGGATTACTTTGGAAAAATACATTTTCAGTTGAAAAACCTGTGCACAAAAGACTGACAGATCTATCCCATTGGGGATATATGGAGAGTTTAGTGAATAGTGAAACCATTTCCACCTCTCTCTCATAGAGGATATTTAGTCACTAGTTTGAGGGCAGAACTCCCCAAACCCTATTTGTAGTGCTTGTGAACTTCCATAGTGTCTGTATCCTAAAAGTGACTGGATTCAAACTCTCAGTGGTTTACCAAGTAACACAAAGTTCCGGAAAATTTAACAACTAATTCTTGTAGGTCAGTATGAGCCAGCTCCAGCAAATCACTGCCTTTAATGCCTGTTCCTGGCTTTTTCATGTATCAGGTAGATAAAACTTTTCACTTCTTAATTCTAGCGTTCAGAGTGGTAGTTTGCTTTTCTCCTGATAAAGGAAAAATAAATCCTAAAGTGGAATTTTGGACTGTGCTTCAGAATAAGCCTCAGCAAACTTTTTCTGTAAAGTGCTAGCAATAAATATCTTAGTCTTTGCTGGCTCATGCAGTATCCGTTGTGCTCCCTCCTCCCCCGTAACTCCTTCTGGGCCGAAGCAAAGAAAATGGCTTCCCATTGCGATGAGTCTGTTGACTGTGAGCTCTTTTCTTCTTAACTGGTTAGCATGTGGGCTGGGCCCTGATCTTTCACTTATAAATGCCTCTCAGGTGAGCAGCACAGCGGTCAGCCCCATGCTGTGAGGAGAGCCCAGACACTGGCCTTCCTCGCACCTCAAGATCCCTGAAAATGGAAAGGTCATTCTAGTGTAGGCCCACTGCTGAATTTTGCTCTGGACTTTGGTCTGCTAACATTTATCTCTGCTTGCAGAGTTTTGTGATTATGACTGCCTGAAGATGAATTTTTGTTGAAATATCTTAGAGATAATAAAATAATCATGCTGTGTATTTCTTAGCTTCTTCTTTCTATAATTTTAAAATGCAGAGTTTCTTTTGGGATCCTGTTCTGGAACAATCCAGTTTTATTCTGATTCCTTAGAAACTACCATTGTAATAAATGAATGTATAAGTTAAACTGAAGGAAAAATTTCCTTTCTACACTCTTTCTTTGAAAATATCATTGGGATATTTATTTTTGTCACTCTTGACACTTTTCAAAGGCTCTTCAAGTAAAGCAAAACATTGAAGCATGTGGATTATTTCCTCCTTATCCGAATTCTTGAGGTTATTAATTTTTCTTTGTATAAAAACGCTTTTACAGCTTTCCAAACAGGCCTTAAGCTTACTTCCAGTGTAGGTAAGTCCTGAAACCCACGGATTAACTGCTTCATATTATTTTAAGGACTGTAGAAATTGATGGATTATCATCAAGAAAATGAAAAACAGTTTTTAGAACACCTTTACTTAGAGAATTGAACCTTTCAAAGCATACCCCCTCCTCAAACACCAAGTATGATGTGCTTTAAGCTCCTGTTATTTCTGCAAAGAGCTTAAAAGACTGACCACTGTGAAAAAGGAACAGAGCATTAATTGAACAGATTTGAAATAATCGAGTTCTATGTTTGTTAAGTACATAATAAAGGATGTTATCAAAACTTCACATGTGGCTACCCCATCACCAAAATGCTTATGAAAATAATAGAGTGATACTAAGGACAAAATATATATGCTTTAAAAATTCATTAGGAAACTTTTCATGAAACCTAAGAGCCTCAGTATCTGCCTTCTTAGAGAGTTACCTTGTGACAGGCTACACTTAATCAATTTCCAGATTTGCATAGCATTAAAGCAAAATTGATGAAGATATGGAGTATTGTAGATTGGATACAGAAAATTCTACTTCTTAATATAAATAAAAGATAGAGTGAGGTCAAATGAAGAAAAAAACATTCCTAGGAGAAGGAAAATGGGAAACGGAAAGGTACATAGCTTTTAATCTGTAAAGTGAATCTAGGTGCTAGAATTGAGATAGTTATGGGAAGAAATGACATAAATTCAGTGTAAGGGACATCTGTACTGTTTGTTAAGTGGTCAATGCATGGGTTTATTTTATGTGAGCAACATAATCATCACAATTTTAATTGGTAATTATTTTGTAAAATGCTATTTGAATTGTTGAAAGATTTCCTTATTAAGAAAAGGAAAAACTTTTGAGATATAAATCAGTGTGTTCATGGTTCTGAGAAATGCCGAATTTAGTAATCTCTAAAAAGCTCATCAAAAGCTTTTGCTACCGCATTTCTGAATGCTGAGAAATAAATTTCTTTTTAAAGAAAGTAACAGCGATAATCTACATAACATGTATATTTTAAAACAAAGAGCAATTTCCGTTTGTTGGCAGTAGCTATCTTGTAGAAGATTGCTTCTAGCTTCACACATGGGTGACTAAATTCCAGAGCACATTACATTTCCTGGTAATAAAAGAATAGGCTAGTTTGTCTTTGAAAGAATGTGGGAGGTAGAGAAAGTATTCATCCATTCATTCAGGAAGTGTTTCATATTTCGTCTTCTTTGTTCAAGGAAGTTAGAAATAGAGGAGTATGTAAACTGATAATGCTAAGTTTGGGAGGTGGGAAGAAAGAGAAAGTTAACAAAGAATACACAGTACAACACTTGGTGATGTGTAAAAATGAAAAATAAAGAAAGTAAGGGAAATAGAAATAGAAGTGGGCTGTAACTTTGAACAGGCAGTTGAGAAGTCCTGTCTGCTGGATTATCTCAGCAAAATCTTGAAAGATTGTCTGTGGTTAGTTTTATGCATTAGCCTGACTGGCCCATGAGATGCTCAGATCATCAAACATTATCCTGGGTGTTTCTGTGGGATTGTTTCTGGTTGAGATTAAGTTTGAATGGGTAGGATAGGTCAGATGGCTTTCCTCGATGTGATTGGTCCTTACACAATTAGATGAAGGTTGAATAGAATAAAAGAATGACTGTCCCCAAGCTAGAGGAATTTTCTGATGCCTGCCTTTCAGCTGGGATATCAGATTTTTCTGTCTTTGTACTTGTTCTACTGCATTGCCTCTTCCTGTGTCTCAAGCCTTCAGGTATCTGAAGCAGAACTACAATGTGGAGTCTTCTGCAACTCTAGTTTGCCAAATGTTCTGTCTCTCTGTCTTTACACACACACACACACACACACACATCATGGTGGTTGGTTTAATCTTTCAACAGCAATACAATAAAAATGATAAGCATTCAGGAGGAGTAGTATGATAGTGTTTGGTGATGTTAAGTGTATGGAGTGCATTTTTCCACTCATTATATTTTCTACTTACTATGGATTTATCAAGACATAACTCCACAGTGTGTTGAGGAGCATCTATTCTGTTTCTCTGGAGAACTTTGGCTGCTACCGACTGAGGAGATGAGACATTTTATCTGGACAGAAAGAAAGCTTTAGGCATGATGAACAGAGACTTGCTAAGTACCAGAGTGAGTGAGAAGACAAAGAGATAAGAGGTTGTGAACACAGCTAAACAAAGTTGCACAGAACCTATAGATCATTTAAATTTAGCTTCAGATAACAACGTATGTCTGTTGAGTGTTTTAAGTAGAGATGCAATTGGTATAACATGTTTTTAAATGCATCTCTCTGGTTGTTATGTTCTATGATGAGATAATTGGGAAGAACTTAAGTATGATCTATTATGTATAAACTACGGTGTTTGGTTCTGCATGTTTGGGTTTTGAAGATCTTAGTAGATATTCTGTAATGATTATAGAGTTAGCTAAAGGAAATATTTCTGAACATAGGGGAGTTGGAGCCTATAGAGATACAAATATGTTAGTTTAAAATATGAGTACTTGATAGTGATGATATGTTGTTGTAGATAGCTTTAATAGGTCATAGCTTTAATAGGTCATAAATAGCTCTCACTCTCAGAAAAATCCGGTAAGATAGGTAGGTTAAGGTAGGTTTCCATTTAAAAGATGCTGCTGCTGAGGCACAAAAGGTTATGTATCTTTCCTACAATCAAATAAGTTTCCCACCCCACTACTCACTAACTATGAACTCAGGTAAACTTACTTTCTGAATCTTTAGGCAGTACAACACCTCACCCCTCTGCTGTGTAACTCTCTAGGGTATGTATATATTCACAGCAGAACTCTGATAATTTAACCCTAGGCTAACAGTACAGCTATGGGAAATGAAGAAAAACTTAGTGGACACCAAGGATGGAAAATGCTAGGTTGTCAGGCCATCCCAGGAAGGAAAGTTTTTAAGTCTCTTGCTGGCATATGTATTAGAAAGACTGGAAAATGACCACTGGATTTACCAACAAAGAGTGTCTAAAAATCCTGAATAGAGATGTTTCAAGAGAAAATGGGCCCAGTCTTGGTTTCTAAATACCATTCTCCATGAGAAGGAAGCACAGCTGTTTGGAGGAATATCTGATTAAAGGGCCCAGGCAGAGTGGCAAACAGTAGGATGTACTAAAAAAATCATTAATATCTCTGAAGGACACAGGATCAAGTTTAAATAGGCCCCCCACTAGCCAAACGGAACTGTTTAAGCATCAAAATAAAAGAATGATAGTAAAGGTTTTAATTGATTATGACCCCACAAACCCAAATTTATAAAACTAACTAAATATGTAAAATTGGTATGGAAAAGAAATCTGCTTTGCTATAGTACCTTTTAAATTTTAATATGTTTTTTATTTCACATATAAAAGAAAATGTTATTTCACTTAGTATGATGCTAATTCCATTCATTTTCCTGCACATAACATAAGGAGCACTATTAGGGAAGAATGGAATTAGGATAAAAGAGAGGGAAGAGAAAGTGGTGTCAAAGTGTTGTTCATACATCTACAAATATGTCAAAGTTCAACCCATCACTGTAACTAATATGCATTAATAAAATTAAAAAAGAAGACAATTTTCTTTCTCACTGTTTTAATCAAATAACTAATCAATGTAGAAAGAATGATAGAATTGGAAAATTACCATTTTATCATTGTATAACAATTGAAGAAGCTAAGAAGAATTATTAATGGATGGGAAAACCAATAGGTATAAGTTTATGAAACAACAGAACGCTGATATGGTCTCATTTTACCTCCTCACAATATTCTTACCCATTACTAAGGGCAAAATAATGACTTTGCAGTGAGGAATCTTGAGGAGATTTTCCCAGTTGGCATAGTAATGGATTCACTTCCTATATGATGTTTTCAGAACAACTTTGCTTCACTTCCTCCCCTGGATATGTTCTTGCCTAACTGTGTCAGGTGACCCTGATCAGGGGAAATATCACACAACTCCCAAATAAGGGCAACTCTATAAACTAACTAGCCTCAACACTTAAAAACAGGTAGAGTTGTAAAATGGGAATAGTCAATATTAGTCATAATATCACTATGACTAAATTTATGGTGGTATCTGCTTAGAATACACATGGGAGATTATTCAGCTCAATGTCAAGCTTACTGATTGTCTACTTCTCAGATCAGCCACTGCCCTGGTCCTCAAATGTACATAAGGTATCTGATGGGGTGATCATTTTCAAGGGCTTTCACAATACAAAGATGCAGGTATAAATTTTAACTATCAGTGAAAAAGAGCATAGAGTAAGTAGAGCATGGACGTTGCATGCACACAGTTCCCTGAAAACTTAGACAATAGGGTCAGAAAAAGGAGTCAGAGATAAGGGGGAATTTGGACAGTAGTTCCCCCTGTGATTACCATGTGGAAGTAGCTAACATTTTTCTCTTGTCTAGGCCTTGGTTTGTCTATCTTTGAAATTGAATCCTAATAAAACCTTCATAGTTTATTGCCCCTACCCATTCCTCAGAATGTTATTCACGAGGATAAGGTCCGTGTCAACGTATGTCAACATTATGTCACCACAGCATAGATGTCTGAAAAATATGTTGACTGGATGAATATTTATGAAAATGGAGATGCTTCTCTCCATCTGTATCTTAATACTGAAGCTGACATTCTGATATAAAGATGATATTGAAAGCCTAGTGACTGGTAGATTATAAAAGAAAGAAGAGCTAGAGAGCTGTATGTATTGAGACGTTGGTCTCATCCGTGGGCCAACTGTGACACCACCTGCTCCAGGCCTGGAAAAAGGGCAGGGCTTCCCACTGCTGGAGACTGAATCAGCCTAGGCAAGAGACTGGTAAGAGCTGAGTTCCTAAGGGGAATGTTGATCTCTTGCTCCTGCAGCAATGAGGAGAAGACAAACTTGATTCTGAGATCTTATCCCGTGGAGCAGTAGTAGTTAAGTTTAGAAAGATGTTGGATACACTTATCAGATCTTGAATTCTAGGCAAGGAGATTCAATTTTATCTCCTGTTGAGTAAAAAAGCACTCAAAGATTTCAGGTAGGAGGTGTATATCCTAAGCATTAGGAAGATGAATTTAATAAAATAGTGACACTGTAAGAGTTAGGACAGTGAGATAGTTATTACTGAAATAACATTTCATTATTTTAAACTGTGTAAATCTGTTTACTATTACAATTATTTGAAATCAATCAGTTTTTTAAATGGTATCTTTTATATAATTATCTTTCCAGACTGAGGTATGTATGATAAAATATATCCCAGGCAAAGTTTGACAGTGGTTTACTCTTGAGGCTGAGATGAGGAGGCTTTCATGGAACCTCTGGCATCTTTTTATTTATTTTAATTGCAACTGAGACATTTAATATATTTCCACCAACCACTATATTAATGAGCATCATAGTTATAGTTACCTGGAAGCAACAGATAAGCGCATGGAACCTTATTACTTTATAAAAAGGTTCATATCATAGTGTCTTCTGGACACAATGAAACATTTAAGGTCTTGGTTATGTCCCCAGAGTACAGCAGAGGTATAGTAAATGGACTTAGAAAATGCAAAATTGCTACATTTCTGATGGTTGCCACAAGTCATCTGTTCCATGCTGATGGCATCCATAAAACACCTCATTTTTGTATTTCCTTAGGGAATACCTCTTTCCACACACAAATAAGAGAGAGATTGGATTGGGAATGTTACAACAGATGATAAGGCCAGGTGGTAAATACGGGAGAATGCAGAGGTGGGGACTCTGTCACCCAACTGGCTTGCCTCTTAGCGGACGGAATTCCTGGCAGAAATGCATAGCTGTTGCTTCCAGGGACATTGTTGACTTTCTTTGTAAATGCCTATTTTAGCTTAAGTGGTTAGATGGTTCATTTTTCTAAATCTGCAAAATTTCTAAAAGGATCTGTTATGTACCCAAGGAATAATTAAGCTGATAGGATATTTTTAAGGAAATCATTTAGGCACAAGGTCAGCTGACCCACAGGCTGCTGAGACTATGAGGGACATTATTAAAACTAACAACTGTAGCAGAAACCCCCAAATACTATATTTATATCATTAGCTTCTTGTACATCCCACATTTACAGTTGAAAGAAAAAGTTTAGATCATAAGTGGAAATTCCTTTCATTTCCACTACCGCACAAATGCAAAAATGATATCTATGTATATCTCTTTCCTAGAGGTATATATTTGCCTTACTATTTTATTTCATACTGATTGTCTTGCAATACAATTCCTTATTTTTAACTATTTTAATATATTTCCTATGAGTGAAATGAATTAGCATATAATGTTTGTGCTTTAATATGCATTTTACTATCAGAAAACTCCAATGAATGTAATCTACTATACCCTGAGTTCTTTTGTGAGATGGGGAAGTTATTTTCTATCTTAAAGGGCTCCCTCAAGGAAGCCAGTGTCATAGGACACCTGTTTTTAAGAGACCGGGAAGACAGCTGGAAAGAACAGTTTTTGGCTTAGTAGCAGGTGCTACACTTCCACAGGCCTTAAATCTCATCTACAGTAGGTGATATGTGACTTAAGAACCTTAAGGAGGGTGATTTGTCAGAATGTCAAGTGCAGCTCCTCAAAGGAGCTAGTAGGTGAAGTGGAAAGGATCATAGCATGCGATTATTCAGAGAGACATTATATAATCGGCTGCTCTGACATGGAGTTGCGGGTTTTGAACTGTTTTATTACTTTCCTGAATTTGTAGGAACATTTCACAGTGATGATGAAGAGGGTAATGAGAAGGATTTCTTTTGCAGAAATGATATTTTAGGAAGCTTGATTTTGTCAATGTTGATGTTTTTGCTCATGTATGTGTAGATGGAAATGTGGTGGCAGATGCCAGGAGAAAGTGTTACAGGCTCTTATGAAATAATATTTTTCTTTAAGGTGATGTAGCAGTTTTTATATCTTAGAGGAAAGTCAAAATTAAAAGGACAGTGGGCATCACTTTCTTCAATTAATTCCTATTGGTAACAGATATGTTGATGTTTTCATAGCTGTATAATAGTACTTTAGATCTGCCATCTCATTAACAGTATACAAGAGTCTACAAGATGTAAATATATCTTGAGAACTCGACTCAACATCACCTTTGTTTATGGAGTAAGTGGATATTCAAGTGGTATAGTTGTATTTGGGAACTGTATCTTCTCTATTAGTTTCTTGTAAATTCTACCAGCAAAGGTTCATTCACTTGCATTATTCAAAACTTTCAGGTGATTTCTTAGGATGTAGTTAAAGCAGTAAAAAGTATGAGGACATTTTATACAAGGTGGGAGGGGTACAGCCCTTGCGAATGTAATGGTCATAAATTTTTGTGGTGAGCTATTAGTAATATTTCATAAATTTGTATTTCTCACTGGACTTGGAATCATGGTAAATATATTTACCCTGATTATCTAATAATCAAGGCAATTGACATTACCAATAAAGTATAATGCCATGTCGTATATGACATCAATATCCTATAATAATGTTATATATGTGCACAATACACACACACACACACACACACACACACACACACATATATATATATGATAGATATGCAGTTTTCCAATTGTAAACATATTATCATCTGTAGATACATTTTTGGAGCTCCTCTGATATTTTTTCTTGTTTTCTAATACATATTTAGCAGATATACCAGACACACTGACATACATACACACAGTGAAATGATCCCTGCAGTCAAACTGGCTCTAGTGATTGTCTCATGCAGTTACTTTTTTTTCTGTGTGGTAATAGCACATAAAATCTGATCTCTTAGAAAACATTCAGCATTCGCTAAACTATTCGCTAAAGGCCTCCTGACATACACGCTCAGCCCGAAGAGAGAGCAAAATGTGGAGAGTGGACCTAGATTTCCTCCAGTCCTGCGCAGTGCTGAGACTGTCAGTTCTGTAATTAGCTACATACTAAAGCAGCAGGAATCCCATGTATATATACAAAGGAATGTTGACACATGGTCCTGGAAATTTGAACCTAATTTTTGCTGAGCCCCAAATGACAAAATGGAAGATAATTTTTACAGGGAATAAATTATCTATTTTTTGTGCTGAGATCGAACTCGGGACCCCATGCTTGCCAGGCAGATGCTGTGCTGCTGAGTTATATCCCCAGCTCAATTTCTTTATTTTAAAGAATGACATATGAAATCTAGCTATGCTTCCCCGTTCCCTGAAACTGAATGCAAAAACGAAGTTTACCAGCTGCCCGTACAGATTGGCCCAGCAGGGCACTCCTCTGATCATGACTAAAGTAATCTTATCTCACCAGATTGTGAGATAGCACAAACCATGTGCTACAGCGGGCATTACTGAAATGGACGCTCTGACTACAGTTTCACACACACCATTGTCCTCATATTCTTTTCCTTTTTCCTGAAGAAATCTGAAACTTTGGTTCTTTTTTTTTTTTGTACCTTGAATCGAACTCAGGACCTTGCACTTGCCAGGCAGGCGCCTGCAGTCACTGAGCTGTATCCCCGATTGCTTTTTTTTTTTCCCCAGTGATTTCTCAGCTGTATCCAAGTTCTTTCCCCAGCTTCTAAACATTTCCTCCTTTCCTCTTTCCCACCTCCCTCCTTTCCCCTCTTCTCCTCTGTTCTTTCCATTTTCTTCCCTCTCCTCCTTTTATTCCTCTCAGAAAAAAACAACTAAATCTTTATCAGAGGTAGAGATGATAGAATAATATGTACCAGGAAGGCTAAAAAACCCCTGGCTAACCTCAACGTCGTAGAGATTCGTCAGGAAAGCAGGATGTTTTGTTTCCCTTAGTCTGACAATTCTTTGCTTACTGTTTTAACACTTCAGTTAGGTAATGAGTCTCCATCTACGGCAACATTTGACTGCACTCACCTTCTGTATATTCTTAGACCACACGCTGAAGAGCATAGTCAGATGTTACAACCCATTATATCAGTATTTTACGGTAGGGTAATCACATAAAACCATGAAATAAGCTTATTCTATGGTTCTTATAGAGGAAACTAGGTTCTGATGGATTCTTACCAATATTTAATTTGTGCAAAAATTAAAAGGGATTTAGTTTAGTAATATGTCGATTCTAAAAGGGGACGTGATTCATATATAATCACAAACATTAATGGTGTTTATAATATTGTGTAGCAAAAATGTATCAAAACCTTGATTATGTTCATAAAGAAATCAAAGAAAAAAGAGTATAGCCTTATGTGTATGTTTTATTCTTATAATGATCAGGATTCTCAGTCATCATGTAAGTTATGGAATAACTCAAAATGTTCTTTTATTTGGGCTCAGATCTGTAAGTATACACTTCCTTTTGCTGTTTCCTTACAAAATGCTTTGTTGTCTCATTTTAATATTGCAAAAATCAAAACAAAACAGAACATCAACGAAAAACTTTCCTTGGACCCAAACTAGTTTCCTTAAGGTAATAAGCAGCACAATATATTTTGCAAGCTCTTCCAACTGTAAAGACTCACAATACATTAAAAATAATAAATATACAGCCATTGTGTTTTTAGTTATGAAGAATAAAATTACACCTGCTGAAATAAAATACTTTTACATTTTCAGTGGTAAATGTCTTGATGAAGTGATGATAAATTTCAATTATACAGTAAATGCTATACTCAAAACAGCCTAAGTTGAAAACATGTACGGTAAAAATATGGCCATGTGTGTGAATGTTTGCTGGTTTTCTAGATTATTGGCTTTAGGAAGGCATAGCTGCTAATAAGTCAGAAAGGTTAGACATGGTACTATGTACAGTACCTGTAATTACAGCAATCTGGAAGACAAAAACAGAAAGATCATTTTGACAACTTAGCCAGAACCAATTTAAAAGAGAAGGAGAAGGAGAAGAGGAAGAAAGGAGAAGGAGGAGGAGAAAAAGAGGAGGAGGAGGAGGGGGAGGGGGAGGGGAGAAGGAAGGAGAAGAGAGGCGCCTCCTTCCCCCAGAAAAACCAACCAAAAGGCTGGGAATCTGAAGGGCCTGTTTTTAATCCTTCAAATCACAACAGGAAGAAAAAACGTCAAATTGTGTTGCTCATTAAGACCTTGGAACCCATCACAGGAGTTAATGTTTCTTTCTTAAGTTATCTTCTCCCCCACTATTGATCATTATTTGGAACTTAGATCTCCGGCTATCGTAACAAAATACAACAGATGGCTGGCTTTATACCAGAAGTTGTTTTTCTACAGTTTGGAGTTTGGAACATCTTTCTTGGTCACAGACATTTCACTGTGTCCTTACCTGCCTTTTTATTGTAGGATCACAGTCCTAACTGCACCCAATCCTTGGGACTTCATTTCACTTTAATGACCTTTAATTTCCCCAAATGCGCCACAGTGAGGCTTAGCACTTAAACGTGTGAATTTTGCCAGAACAAAATTCAGTTCATAGCACCAAGAGCTGATTGCCTGCGTTCTATTTCCTGTATTTATTTACAAGGGCAGCATTGTAACTTTGACTGAATATAGAAACCAGCAGCAAAGGAAAAAATCACCTCATACAGCAGATAAAATGCTATAACTTTCAAATTCTTTTATGTTGTTTTATGATAAGCAGAGTTTCCCAAACTTGGCATTGTTGACATTTGTGCTAAATAAAACATTTTTCTTTTTGTTGAATTGACTTTGCATTGTGTAAAATCACCTTAGCTTTTACCCACTAGCCCACTAGGTGATAAAAGCACACTGCAATATGAAAATAAAAAAGTATCTCCAGATATTGGCGGATATTTCCGGGGAGGCAGAATTTTCCCAGCTAAGCATTTCCTTTTTTTTTTTTTTTTTACTTTTATTAGTACGTCTTTGCAGTGCATGGTTACATTCTCTGTAGGGAATTGGTCCAAGTTCATAACACATTTCAGTTCTTTCCTCTTCTTTTTATTTTTCCCCCATGAGATTCATTTATTTATCCTATAAGAGCTCATAAAGGTAATTATCATGTATACAGATTGAAAACTAGACTGATAGGCCAACGAATGTATGAAACGTAAAACAATTGTACTATGTCAAGGTACATGGTGGGTGCATTGCAGGATGTACTGCTTTTAGGGAAAAAATTTGAAAATTGAGGAATTGTGAGTTATGTTCTTTATAATTTTAATTGCTTTAAGTTGTTTCTTTGAAATTTGGGATTAGTTTGGGATACAGGGATTCAAGAAAGAATATCAGCTGTGTTCCAAAACTTCTGCACCTAAAGTGCCGGGTGGGGGGGCGCTGCTCAAAGTCATATCAAATCTTCTTCACACCATCACTGAGGCCCACTGAGTCTAAAGATTTTTATGCCCTGGCTTTAGCAGACCTCACTGTACTCTCTACCATTTCCCTCTGACTTGTCCCAGCCACTGACTTTTATATATGCTTCTTGATTAAATCAAGCTTTTCCTAGCTTTTGGCCTGTGTCCAAGGAATTCTTTTCTTCTCGTTTCTCATCCTGTTTCCACAGAGCTGTGTCCTCCTTGTCGTTTAGGTCTTGTTTCAAATTCTCCCTCCTTTGAAAAGAATTTTGACAACCCTTTCTAGACAGTAAGTGTTTACACAGACCACCTTTTAGCTCATCAATGGCTAGATTCTTCTTTACAGCACTAGCAGTACCTGAAAAGATATTATTTCTCTGTGAGATTTTTATGTCTTCTTCCATTTTTATACTTGTTTTGAATATAAAATAGGTGTACAAGATCCATTTCTGTCTTGCTAATTCTGTTACCCTCGAAATGGATCAGGCACAGCGCTGATACTGTTCCCTTATGTACTGACAGGGGGGTCTTTGACTAAAGCAATGCTTAGATTTGCTTTAGGGTTAAAATGACTAAAGCCAGATGCTGCCTTCTCATTGAGTCCTTTTCCTACCTCTGCTCTGTGTAGGTAGAAGAATGAGAAGGTAGATTAACCCCCAAAATAAAATGTTGAAAATATGTTTGTATGCTTTTATGTCACTGTACTGAAACCCACAAGAGAGGTTTCATACACATGAATACTATTTTTTTCCAAAATCACATACTTCTAATACCTTTGCAAATGTGTCATCTGAGATTTCAGACTTAAATGAATAATAACTTTATCTCTAGCCTACTCTTGTTTTCTAGCTACAGCACACTCTTAGAAAAGGAATATCCATATCCTCCAGCATGAAAGTGCATTACTGATACCCAAAATACTTGTAAAGCAGAATAATAGATAAAAACTTCACAGAACTAGATTTTATTTGACAGTCTTGAGACGTTTCTCAGTGACTGCACAAAAGCATTAAATAGAAATGGCCTAGGGATGGGCACTGAATCAATATGCACCAGTAAGTTTGTGAAATCAATTTTTTGCTCCTCAGATACAGGAAAATTGATATAACTGATGCTGTGTAACTCCTATTAATTGTGCACAGTGACAGAAAATTCATCAATTACTTATTGACTTCTTTGAGACCATTAGAAAAAGGCAGGAGTTCCAAGGTTAAGTGTAAAATATAAAAGTCTTCCCTAGGTGAATGTAGGTGTAACATGAAACCAAACAGATTCTGTCCAACTAAGTACTTATAAAAAATTAACGTTGCTATATTTGGGTTCAGATAACTAAATACGTCGCCACTCCACTTGTGTCTTCCTCTGATTTTAGGTATCTCAGAGTTGTCTATCGGTTAATGTTTGTGATAGAATCTCTGCTAATGACAATAGCAGTTAACCCTCCTGGCATTTGTCACATGCTAGGCAAGAAGTGCAGGTAGAACATTGAAAAAACAAGGGCTTGAACACATGAGATTTGCTCAGTAGGTACAGAGCTCGTAGCTGCTGGGTGCTCAAGACGGCATCCTGAGGAATCCTCTGTTCTCATCACGTTGGCACCCTCAGTATACGGTGTGGACCTGTTGCTCTCGGTCTTGAGTCTGCCTTCTAGACAAGCAGTGAGGGGGAACGGTGAGGGACAAGAGCCTTATTGGGATCCAGGGTGACTCCACCTCTGTTTGAAGGCTTCCTTAGAAATGTTACAGAGAAACTGCCTCTTACTATTCGGTGATTAAAGCTAACAGAGAAAGCTGAGTATTGACTGTGAACATTGATGCCCTGAACTAACTGAGGTTTATACCCGGGACAAAGGAGAGCATGGATGGGGAGAAGATAACCTGCAGCCTCTGCCACTCGCAGAGAGTCTCACATAGGTCAAGTAACTGGCTGGGACCACGCGGCACACAACAGGCAGACCAGGGGCTGGGCCAGGCCTGTCTAACTGCGGAGCCCGCCCCCCCCTCTCCCTTCCCTCCCCCTCTCTCTTTCTTTCTGTCTAGCATTTTTAGTAGTACATATTAATTATACTGCATATTGGTTTCATTGTGTCATTTTTATAAGTGCATATAACACGCTTTGATTATATTCTTTCCCCATTGCCCTACCTTCCCCCACCTCTCAATCCTTCTTTTCTAATAATCTCCCTCTGCTTTCATAACAGCTTGTTTCTCTCTCCTGGCTTCCACACAGGAGAGAAAAGATGATGCTTTTCTTTCTGAGTGTGACTTATTTAGGTTACCATCATGATCTCCATTTCCATCTGTTGTCCTGCCAATGACATAGCTTTCCTGAATATATTTTATCCTTGCATCCATTGACTGGTGCCACTGAGATGGTTTCTACAGTTTGGTTTTGGTGGCATAGTGCCATAATAAACATGGGTCTGCATGAATCTCTTGGGTATCAGAGTACTGCTGTGTTGACTACTTAGCAATCTGCCATGTGACTGGGACCAGTTTTGCTGCTGTGCTCCTCAGTGAGTTGAAAATGATAAGGTTTGACAAACAATATAGGGATCATTTCATTTATTTATTTATTTATCTATTTGTTGCTGATCCAGATGGAAAAATATCTTACTTACCGCACCAGCAGTAGTTACCAGTTAGAAATACCGTTTGGGATTTGGACGCTGCATCTAGTTATGCAGTAAGAGTCTCACCTTTCCCCTTTGTAAGGCACACAAGTATGATGAGCACGGTTATGTGACTTTTCCCATTTTCTGCTTTGAAAGGATAGGTTTTCGCATGTTTAGTGAGGACACTTAAGATCTAGCCTATTAAAAGCTTCCAAGCGACAACAGAGCTTCCTCAACCATACTCAGTCGCTATGCATTAGTGCGCTATCGTTTACCCTGCATAACTGAAACCTGGTGCCTTTTGTCCAAAATCTTTTCAGTTCTCTCAACCCTCCGCCCCCTGGCAACCGTGCTTGTATTCTCTGCTGCTCTGACTTTGAGAGTTTTAGTTCAGCATGAGTGAGAGGATGCAGTATTTGTGTCTCTGTGTCTGGCTTACTTCACATAGTGTAAGACCTCCAGGCTCATCCAGGTTGTCACAAATGATAGGGTTTACTTCTATTTTATGGCTGACTAACATTTTTGGATTGTGTGTGTCTGTGCTTATGTCTGTGAAACATTTCTTTATTCATTCATCCACCTATTATTCTTCAGTAAAGCTAGGGAGAAAAAGATTTTAAAAACAGGACATACAGTTTAATAAAATGGATTAAATTTTATTTCTAAAATTATTCATACTTCTATTTTTAAATGTAAGAGCTATAACTGTTGAAATCAATCCAAAAGTTCTACAGTAGAAGACAAATTGGAACAATCTGACTGTTTTTTCTTTATAGATGGGAATTAGGATAGACTTTGGGTGAGGGAGGTTACATGTCTCTTTTAAGGTTATTCTGTGATTACTTAGTAGAAGGAAGAATCTTGGCTGAAATCTGCTGGTACCTTTTTATTCATTAGATTTATTTGCTTGGATTTTGCATACTTTCTTGTGTTTGAAGTCTTTTTTTCCTATCATTTTTAATCCTCAATAAAACTCTCCTGCTTTTGGGGCTGTTTACCTATTATTAAATATGTTAGTATCTCATCTGGTTATTGCTGGTATGTAGATAATATTTATAAACATATTTGATGCATGTATTTACTTATCTTGTGATACATTGTAGTCTCATTTTTAATATAATAATTTAAGTGGGATAACAGTCATTTGGCCTGCAGTGCATTCATTTTAAAGTATACAATTCAATGGTTTTTATATATCCATAGACTGGTAGTTGTCATTGTCTTAGGGCATTTTCATCACCCTGCAGAGTAACTCCATACCCGTGAGCAGTCACTTCCCATTACCCCTGCCTGCTGTCACCAGTCTACTCCCTGTTTCCTGACTGCTATGTTTTGGATGTAGATTGATCCTCTGAAATTCTTTTGGAAATTTCATTGCCATGATAGTGGTGTTAGCAGATAGGACCTTTGAGAGAGGACTATGTTGCCAAGAGGGATGATCCCTTCACCAGAGTGGGCTTGTTCTTGGAGCAATTGCTGCAAAACAAGTCATTTCCTTATGGTGTTGAGTACCTCTTATGCCCACTTTCCTGTCTGCTTTCTGTCATGATCAAAGCAATATGGGATCCTCATCAGAAGCTGAGCAGACACCACCTATTAGCTTGGCTCCTAAGCTCTCATATCCCCTTGTCTTCCCAGCCTCTAGAACCATGAGCCTAAATAAACTATTGGTCTTTATAAATTGTGAAGCTCTGGGGGCTGGGGATGTGGCTCAGTGGTAGAGTGCTTGTCTTGCATGCACAAAGCCCTGGGTTTGATCCCCAGTACAACCCCCCGCAAAATTATAAAGGTCAGAATATTCAGTTATAACAACCAAAATTATGGGAGGGATATTTCATACAAATAAAACCATGTGCTAATGTGACAGACTTCTTTCACTTACCCACCCCAGTTTTAGTATGGTCAGCACCTCATTTTCATGGCAAGTTCTATTTTTTGTATGGATATACTGTATTTTATTTATCCATTCATTTATTAAGTTGGGGATATTTGGTTTGTTTCCACCTTTCATGTATTATCATTAATACCGCTTTAGTATGAAACTTTTGTGTGAAATATGGTTTTATATTTTTCGAATGTACAACTGAGTTGAAATTGCTGGATCACATGATAATCGTGGTGATCTGGTATTTAACTGACAGGCTGCTTTTCAAAGTGACTGCCTCATTCTCTACTCCCAGTAGCAGCATTTCTATTTCTCACTGTTTTAATATTGCTTATCATTAAACATATCCACTTTCCTAGGAATACTATATAAAGTCTGGGAAGGATTTTTCCTGATATTATTGAAGGAAGCAAACCATTCTCTTTGAAAAAGAAAAAAACAAAAGCCTGTGTTGGTCACGGGTGTGCCAGTAAGTTTTTGAGCACTTAAGTCAGTTAACATTAGGAGTAACTGGAATCACTTCCTAAGAGCGCATGACAACAGGGCTGTGCAATCTCTAAAGACAGGTTTGCAGGGTCGAGGTAAGGAATTCATGGGTGAAAATTTTCCACAGGGTTTTGGCGGTACTGGGGATTGAACTCAGGATCTTGTGCTTGCAAGGCAGGCACTTATTCCACTGAGCTATATCCCCAGCCCTTTCCACAGGGTTTTGAAGTCTTCAACAAGGATAGCGAGCATTTGGATTAGTTACCTTATGTCAAGAAATCTCTATAAAAGAATGTTGAACTTTATAGTTCAATATAGCTTTTCTAGTCATTAGCACCTCTAGAATATTATCACTTAAAATTGATCAGGGATGGGCTTAGGAATTTATATTTAAGTAAAGACTCAAAATGCATCCTAGAAATGCCAACATTTTGATCCTAGCAGTTTGTGATATATTCTAGCGAGAATGACTTAGGATGCAGGCAGATGTGCATTTTCAGCATTGTTAGTTGGAGGCTTGGCCGATTGGATTTGGCTGAGACTTGAACAAAATAACAATTAATGAAATTCAAAATACAGAACAGAGGCAGCTTGCTTGTTTAGAGAAAGCATATGAGAGAAAAGCCTCATCCCCAGAGGTACTAAAATCTGGCAGTAACCAAAATATATGTTTGGATTCTTTAAAGTTTAAGATTGTAGTAAAATGATGACTATTTTGTTACAAGAACGAAGAGGGCAGCCACAAAACAAAATTAAATAATTTTAAATGATCTTAAAGAAATTTTAACATATTAACAAATACTATAGGAAATTATCTATTTACCTACAAACATTATGTTTTGCTATATTATGATAAAAGATAAATCTATCCTTTAAACAGTGTATCTTTTTAGGAGATGATCTCTTTAACAAAGAAAGAGTAGGGATTTTTGTCCTAGCTTTTTCTCTCTGACTTGTACGCATTCATGGAGTGACTTTTGTAGCAATATATTATTTGAATTAGAAAAGCATCTTTTCCTCCCTGTTGCTGGCTTAAGGGACATTTCCAAATTCTTTTTCTCTTTCATCATGAGACAGTTAGGAAGACATAATTTATAATTTTCTGTCTAGCTCATCTCCCTGCTTTTATCTATGGTTCTTTCAAGCATCCCTTTGAGGCACTAAATCCATTTAATACCTTTGCCATGAATGCACACTAACACCTTGTTAAATAAGACTATCAAGCTTTTACCATTTGACAATTTTTCATGCCTTCTCGTGTATATAGGCTAAATTTCACAAACTGATTGAAAAGTAATCCTTAGTAACATGATTTTAATGGTAACAAATTATATGTGTGATGCTTGTAATAGGAAAAATCATCAATGTTTAAGTTTGGGGTCTAGGATTTATAATGTATTCAAGAAGAAACTAAAAACAAGTATTGTGATGCACAGTTCATTGGTGGTGAATGAAATGCATAATGTATATGGGAATCATGGATTAATTAGCGTTTAGAGGAGAGATGGAGAAAGAATTAAATTTGAGTTACTTAAGAGAAAATCTTCGTATGCAAAAGTATTTGGCTTATAAAATAAATAGCATATTAATAATTTAAAACAGCACCCATAACAAATGTACTGAATAAAAATGAAGTGGCCAAACAGAGTCCAGTCATGAGAAGTTTCAGAGCTTTATAAAGAGGAAAAAGTAACGCACAGATGTTGCTATTGGTTTCAGTGAAATTTCACACAATGTGTGCTATATTCTCTTTGCGTCGGTGTGTGTATGGGGAAGTGCGGAGCGTGTAAAGGAATAAAATTGCACACGTTATCCTTCCACAGAAATCTCCTAAACAGTGTTTCTGGAGAAGAAATTGTGTTGTACTCTTGCTACAGTTTTTATTTATATTTTATAATCCTCATACTACCTGAAAAGTTTCATTTTAGTACTCTGCATAATGAAGTTCTCAAGCTATTCTCAAAGAAATCACTCTCGAATACTAACAACGGGTTACTTAGGATAATACACAATGCAAATAATTATTTTTTAATTTTAAAAATTTTTCCTGAAAGGGTTTTGTTTCTAAGTACATCTTTCAATACATAATGATTGCATTCGTTGGAGGAGTTAGTACCCAAACATAATGCAAATTAATGATTTTTACCTTCCTTTTATTTGCCCCTTTTCCCTCTTCTCACTGTCTCTGGCTCCTCTTTCTGTTTCCTATTATCTTTTATATTGTGCTTTAAATTACTTATGCTTTGGATTCCTTGTATAAGGGAAACCGTGCAGTATTTTAAGCTTATGTGTCTGATCTATTTATGGTCTCAGGGTGTATCTATTTTTCTACAAATGGTTCAGATTGATCTTCTTATGGCAGAGTAGTACTCCACTGTGTACAAGTACTACATTTTCTTTATCAGTTCATCTGTTGATGGAAATATATGCTGCTTCAGTGATTTAGTTAGTACGAATTGTTCCTCTTATAAACGTGGGTATGCATGTATCACTGAAACATGATGTCTTTCACTCTTTTGGAAAGAGCTGAGTGGAAAGGAATTTCTATTTGTAGTTGTCTGAGGGATCTCTGCATTGATTTTCATAATGGCTGAACAAGTTTACATTCCCACTCACAATGTAGAAGGGTCTATTTTTTCCCTACAGCCTCATCAACATTTGTTATTGTTTGATTTCTTTTTCTTTTTCCACTCTAACTGCATGCAATTTATTGTTTGTCGATTATTTTTTTTAATTAAAATTACGTTTATTGGTACAATTTAAATAGACAAAAGGATCATAGTCGTCCTAGGGAATTTATAACTGACATCATATACTTCAGTTCCTCTTTTTTTTCCCATCCCCTTCTCCCACCCTTCAACCTTCTTCCACTGTTAGTAGGAGTGTAGACTGGTGCAACCACTGTGGGAATCAGTGTGGAGATTGCTCAGAAAACTAGGATAAGAGGTCCCATTTCCTATTCCCTTTTTGGTATCTTCCAAAACAATTAAAAGCATCATATGACAATGACACAAGGGCACCCATGTTTATAGCAGCACAGTTTGTAACAGCTAAGTCTTGGAAATAACCCAAATGCCCATCAACCAATGAATGGGTAAAAAAGATAAGGGTTTTTTTTTTTTTTTTTAATACAATGAAGTACTGCTTTGACAGAAAGAAGGATAAACTTGGGACATTTGTAGCTAATGATTGACTGTGAGGCCATACTCTTAAGCGAAATAAATTGGACACACATGTGTAAATACCACATTGCCTCTCTGGTGTGAGAAACTGAAAGTAGAAATAAGAACCAGAATGTATACTAAATATTGTGAGATAGGAAGAAAATTTTCCAAAGGTAAGGGGAACTGGATTGGGGGAGGGATGGAAAAGAAAAAATAAAAAATATGATGAACTGTAAAGAATTGTCAGGGGCTCTAATAATTTATATTTTATAGAACCATTAACTGCCTCTATAGTAATTGTTTGCTATTCTTGAACTTTCATTTCAGGATATTCTGCATTTACTAATTGTATCATCAGATTTCTACCTGTGATCGCCAGGTAATTTGTCATATAAACGATTTTAGCTTTTGCGATTGTAGGTGGTACACCACTAATACTTGTTACAGAAAGTGGTATAGTCTGGGACTTAGAGAAACTGCAATATATTATTGCTAGGTATGTACGATTTATAAAATTTTATTCCTAATAAAAAATCCCTATTTAATTTAAAAGCATTTATTCAAACTCAAAACAATCAAATATTTCCTACCCATGAAAAGGATTAGCAAAATTATGATGTATTTGTATAGTGAAATAGTACAGATAAATAAAATAAAAAAGAAGGAATTTCCACTATACACAACACCAGGAATGGGACATGTATGTAATACCAGCACTCTAGTAGGCTGAGGCAGAAGGATTACAGTGTGAGCACAGCCTGGGCAATTTAGGGGTTTAGGAAAAGCTTGCCACAAATAAAAAGTTTTAACAAAAGAAGTCAGAATATAGCTCAGTGAGAAGTTGTTTGCTTCAATCCCCAGCATACTGAAAGAAGAAAGCAACAGGATTGTAGTTTTCTGATGTTCAAACACGGGCAAAACTTATATATGACAACAATTTTGGATTAGCGACCCACTCTGAGGGTCCAGGGGTCCTTTTGAAGTTCTAGGGATCTGACCTTGATAGTTTGTAATTGCATATTTATATATCTATAAAATTCATTGTTTTTTTACCTGAGCACTTTCCTTGACATGGATTATCCAAGCTTGAATAAATATAATGAAGAAATACGATTCCCAGTCATATGAAAATCTTCCACCAGGATGAATGAAATGGTTGCTGGTTAGACAAAATTAAAAGTAAAACAAAATAAATATTCACCACGTGGTGCTCTGTCAGGTGAAATCAGCCCATGAAATCGACCCAAAGTGCTTTACAGCTAATGTGAAGCCTTTGCAGTCAGCGATCCTCCCTGAACTTCACTGAATTCAGCTTTGTTCTTTTTCTACTTGTGAATGTGCTCGTGCTTAATTGTGTTTCTTAAATACTCTACCCCTCAGTAACTGCCCGTTGAACTCTTCTTCATTCTCCAACAACCCAGCTGAAGTATTTCCGATATGATTTCTCCCTCAGCCACACCCAGAGATCTTCCTTGTGTTTTACATTCCCCAATTTTGATTCTTCTTTTTCTCCAAGTTTCTAATTACTCCTGCCGTGGACAAGTGGGGCTTTATGCTTAGAGCAGAGAATACCTAGGTACATGAGAACGGGGCTTTGTTCTGGAGGAGCCCGTAGCTTTTTAGATAATGGCCTTTCCCTATACCATTTGCTTGTGTACATAGTTTACACACGTATGGAAAGCTCCTTTTCTGGATGAAACTCCTGGAAGGTGGGGAAAAAGTGAGGACTAAATCTTATCGCCTTCCCCATGTTTCAGCAAGAGAAAAACTAGGCGCTCAGTAAATACATACCAATTGAAATAAATTCATTTGATTGAATTGCTTGAAAATTTTCTGTGGGAAAATATTATAATGAGTTTCCCAATTTGACTAACAATAGGTGGTTGATAAGATTAGTTTAGCGCTTTTAATAACGCAGGTTCATTTTACAGAAAATGTGCCACCTATAATTTAAGCTTTTCCCCGATAGAATGACTTCCCAGGGTCTTAGCAGAGACCATGAATATTAAGTTGATGTATTGTAAATTATTTTAGCTTCCTTTGACAGAAGCACTATTCCTTTCATATGTTAGCCATAGCAGAGGTAGGACTTGTTGCCCAAACTCCTAAGTGATGAACTTTTATACACTCTATTATTTTATTCCAACATGCCTATGTGTTACGACAAAATCTTATACCAAACTCACTTTGAATCAAGTCACACAACAACTTTTAGGGGAGGTAATTTATACATTTTTAAAAATGGATGGTTGATTTTCTCTGTTGTATATGTGTTCTCAATTATTTTTGAGATTTATAAGAATTTACATCAAATTTCTATCAGGGAGTCAGTTCTGCTGTACTATGTCACTCTTCAGACTTGAATTCTTTACAGTCAATGTTACATTGAATTAGAATCCAAGGTTCTGTATAGTAAAAACTTCCAAATGTATATGGCTATGTGAAATTGGCAATAAAAACAGATATGCCTAGGGATCTACTGGTATACCACTTGCAGATATGCCTATGCATTGGATTCAGCATGACATGATTTAATGAGAGGGTTAATATTCATTGTTCTTATATTTTTCTTATTTTTTGATACAATGAACATTGTGTAAGACAAAAATAATCATGAAAATGATCTTTATCTAAGAGTTTCAACTTTTCTCCTTGCAAACAATTTTCTCAAAGCAACTGGATGGGAATTTCACAAAGAATTCTTAATGCAAATGGTGACACTGAGCACATTCTTACAAAAGATACATAACTATCAATCAGAAAACCTTCACAAGGAGTTGCTACTCAGAATAAGAAGTTCATTCTCATGCATTATTGTGTTTGTTACTCCCACAGCCTATTAAGAAAATAGATATGCATCACAGATTTAGATCTGAAGACAAGAATGCCCCATTTTTGCTAGAATAATAATATCAATAAAATCTTCAATATATTGAGCATGCTCTTTTTTCCCCAGGTACCTAACTAAGTAGATTGAGTTACTCTCTGAGATATTAACAAAATAAGTAAGACATTAAAATTTTTCCCAAATTACAGTAAATCTAGCTTGATGGCCTCACTTTGCAAATTTGCCTGAAGCTCAACATCTGCCATTTTCCACTGGTCATTTTCCTTCTCCACTGGGCAGTGTATGGAAAATGAAAAACTTCTTAATCACTCCACCATTTGCACTTTGGCCACTGCCCCCTGGTAGGGGCCCCGCTGTGGGCTCACTTCCTACAGGGTAAATGGACCCAGGAGTCTTCACTGAGCTACGAAGTGGCAGGACTAGTCTTCACTTCTTGCTTGTGACCCACAAGCTGGTGACTTTCCATGTTCTGCCCCTGAAGAACATAGCTTTCATTCTGGTTTAGGGCTCCAACACTCACCTGTAAGAAATCTATAGGAAAACTGTAAGGGAGCGAACCCCTGGGGACTAATTCTTCAGCTCTTCTGTCTTTAATTACATACTATGCCTCTGTTGCCATGGGTTTAAAGGCTTGTTAGGGCTTGACTTCTTGCCCTTTT
Source organism: Dinomys branickii (assembly GCA_004027595.1). Classification (NCBI taxonomy): domain Eukaryota; kingdom Metazoa; phylum Chordata; class Mammalia; order Rodentia; family Dinomyidae; genus Dinomys; species Dinomys branickii. The sequence goes on along the minus strand of PVLD010000892.1, from coordinate 166,371 downwards.
AAGATAATTTTAAAGAAAATACCTTCTAAGGATAAGAAGAACCTACAGTTTGGGTAATGTAGGCTGAATAGTCTCCTAAGCAGTGAAGGGGGAGAAGAGTAGGAGGTGGATGGGATGGAGGGAAGAAGGGAGGGAGGGAAGGAGGGAGACAACAGAAAGAAGGGAAAGTATTGGAACTCTCTTTCATACCTTTCCAGTAAGTCTACAGAAATGTGTCAGCAAGTTACCTCACTACTTCCATATCTGAAAAACAATTCTTGTTAGTGAACTTCACACAGAGTGGGGTTAATACTTACAGCAATATTATGTCGCAGATATGGCTGCCCATCTCATGGACGGGGGAACTGAGAGCTGAGGAAGTGACCCATATTCACTGCTCACGTAGCGTCATAAGCAGGATCTAAAACCTGCTCCACCTCTCTGGAAAGCCTGTATTCAGGCTTCGCCGTATCACTTCCTGATCATGAACAGTTCACCCAGACCAACCACCTGTATAGACTCATAAATCTATTTTCTTATGCATGAGTAATATAAAGGAATGACTGTCCTGGAAATCATATGGTACAAATTAGATTAGTGCTAGTTCCAACTGTTCCATTAATGCGAAGAACTATGAGGTTAAATCTGAGGTTAGCGACTGGGGTTACTTGCTGAGTTCTGCGAGGTGTCTAAAATTTTACACTGTTTCAAGGTAAAAGATTTCCCTTATGGTTTTATGGATTCTAGCAGAAGACAGTGTGGGTTACTTTGTAAGAGAGAAACCCTGAGCTGAAGGATCCTAATTCTTTTTTTTTTTTTTTTTCGGTACTGGGGATCGAACTCAGGACCCTGCGCTTGCTAGGCAAGCGCTTATTCCACTGAGCTATATCCCCAGCCTCCAATTCTTTTATGATAGCCAGTAAGCCTTGTCTTTGGAGGGAGATCCTCTACCTTCCAAGGCTGGTGATTACACAAAAATGTCTAGGATATTAATCCAAAAGGAAAGGACAATCAGTGCCTTGGTAAAATATGTGCGGGAATATGGAGCCATAAAGAAAGATATAAAGAGATATCCCAACACTACCACTGAAACTGCATGCACTGGGAAAGTGGCCCTGTCAGTGTGGGGCTCATTTGATTTTGATGTGACCACTGTTTTTGTACATTTTGTACAAAATAACTGGTTTTTGATTTGCACAGTCTTTTCAGGAAATCTGTACTCATTAGTACAAGTCAAAGAGTGAGGTGTGGTTAGAAGTCAGTGATTAAGGGGCTCAGTATGGGAGATGGGTACGAATACTGAGGCGTGTGGTGGGGTACAAGTTTTTATTCCACCTGAGCGTGACTTAGATTTGGCTAATTTTTTCCAGATTTTCTAATTATTTAAGAAAAGCCAGAATCCAATGTGTGTGAACTCTTCTGATCTTTAGTCAATTTAGCAACTGTCTCAACAACACAAAAGCCATCCATGTGTACGAATACAACCATGTGTGGAAACACACTTGTCTGTGTATATGACATAGGAAAATATATGCAAGACAGATCTGGTTTTTGAACTCCCAAATTTTCATCTTTTCATTTGTCACTTTTTTGTTTTCTTTTTGATTGTTTGAGACAAGTCCTTGCTCTGTAGTCCAGGTTGGCCTTGAACTTACTAAACAGTCTAGGCTGGTCTCAAACTCACAGAGATCCTTCTGCCTCAGCCTGGTGAGTGCTGGGATTGTACATGTGTGCCACCACGTGTGGCTTGACTTGGCACTGGTTAAGAGAAGGATGAGACTAATCCCCGTGCTAGTCCTGAACCTTCTAGATCTAAGAACAGTCACATGACTTAAGATTATAAATGATTCAAGTCTATTGAAGTTCCTAAGGATGCTTGTTTTCCTTTCCACCATTCTTTAAATTTTAATTTCTCATAAGCACTACTGTGAAGGTGATCAGTGCATACCTTTTTCTGGTAGTGTTTGAATAATGTAAAAAATATAAGTGAAACAAAATGGAAGAGAGAGATGGTCTCTTGTTGCCAGGCTGCTTCTTTCCCCCTCTGTTTTTATGACAACCATCAGCTGCTTTTGTTTTTCGTAGTGTTTGGTGTTTGAGAAGCTGAATTCAAACCACTGGTTAAAAATGACAAGGCATCTGAAAGGATCAATTTTGACTCATCTGAGTGTTTTTTCCTGAACTGTCAAGATTAGCATTCTTCTGCTGTGACTTGAAAAGTGCCCAAGAGAGAATAACTGCATATTTCAGACAAAGAACTTAGGAAGAAAAAGATGTTTGTTTATAACTATAGGGAACATTAGGAAAGCATTGTCCTATATGTATGAAGAATCAAAGATTTTATGAGCAGACCTTATATCGTCAAAAGCTTCATACTGTACATGCATCTCCATCTATATATCTATATGGAGAACTTCATGTAACTTTATTAGAAATTATATATAATTCCAAACTATACATTTAATTTTATGGAAATAAATGACAAGTAAATTACAGCATAATCCTAAGGAAATCAGCTCCATACATGAGAAAATTATGTTTGAGATTTGAAAGTATCAAATTTTTCTACAGAAGCATATTGGCAAAACAAGAAGGAACAATACAAAGTAAAAAGGAAAGGAAACTTTACTGGAAAAAGTGGGAGAATTGGGTTGTTTTTCTTCCTATTAAAAGTTTGCCATTTGAGATAGGGAAAGACTGAAAATTCCTTAGATTTCAGTGTTCTTATATGTAAAGTTAGTGGGTTGGGTTAAGTGACATTCTGCTAAATAATTGAACAGTTGCACCCTTCTGCTCTGTTTATGGTTTGCACCTCAGAACACAAAGTTAAGCAGCTTTACCTTGTGGACATTTACAGAAACACAGCTGACATCTTAAAGCAGAGATGTCAAGTTGCTTTACTACTTTGTGGGCAATATTTGTCTCAAAGATATTTTCTGTAACCACTTGAGTTAATTTTTAAAATTATCAATAAAGTTTTAATATTAGAAGATGTTGTATAAAATCCAATATTTTGCTGTTCTTTCTAAAAAATGGGCAACCTTTAAAACTGTTGGGTGCCCATATTCTTGCCTGGTAACCATTAAATACAGCTGCCTCTCTTACAAGGCTCAGGAGCGCCTATGTTCAGAAATCAGGATAAACATGTATATCTACATGGTCATGGGTATTTTATGTGCATGAAGGCCTTAGCTTTCCTCACAAAGGTATAACCTCAAAATTTCAAAAACTACTGGTATAAGCATGATGCAAACAGTGCTTTGGGAAATAAATAAAGCATTAGAGATAACGGTAAGCAGAACAAATATAAAGTAGTTGAAAATATACCTAAGTCACTGTCAGGTGGACAAGATGGCAGAAATGTCATCAAGAGGACGCATGTAGCTCCTGTGTTGAGGGTCCATCCTTACCACTCTCTTATTTGACAAATACAATTTAATCTAACAAATGGGTTCAAGAGTACATAGGTGAAATGATTTGTCCCAAATCCCAAATTGAAAAATGAGGCCAAATTTGAATCTACTTTTACGGAGTTTTGGTTTAGCTCAGTTCGCATCAGTTCTTTCTCCTCTTTTAATTCACCAGCTCAAAGAGGCCTGCACCTCTGATGAGGCTTGGTGAGTTGGCGGCTCTAAGTGTCAAAGAAATATCTGTAAACCTTCTTAGGGTTGAGCTCCAGAAGAGATAAGCACTGAGAACTAAGTGCCTGGTATATAAATGATACCCTGGAGACAGATTTGGGATGAAGGAATCATTATTTACTCCAGACAAGTTCCAACATTTCTTTTTAAAATAGCTTGGCCCTCCTCTGATATGTTAGAGACAGAGACAAGCCTCATTCTATCCCAGTTTGAAAGATGTAAATAATGGTTAGGAATGGCTAGAAGGGAGAGATTTGTATGTGACCACAAAGAAAGCCACAATTAATCACATTCAGTAATTCCATGTAATAGAAGGAACTTTTAAATTATAGCATAAATATTGACTAAGGCTTAAGTGACAAATTACTCATGGGTTACCCAAACTGTTAAAGTCAGTTTTTTCCCCTCATTATCCATTTTCATTTCTGATTTACAATTAGAGTTCAAGGATATATATAATATCCTATAGAGTTTCATAATATTAAGAACTGCTCTAATCATGTCCTTTTGGAAGAAAATCATTTGATATTACTGATACAGAAACTTTTATCAATATTTCTAACAATGCCATGAAATGATAATGACCCAAAGCCACCTGCTGTTTTATTACAATTAAGAGATTGCAACACTGATACCAGTTTTATCGAAAATAGAGGATTGCTATTTTTAAGCAAATGTAATGGTGTGAGGTGAGTAATGTTATTACCCATTGAAGCATTTAAAAGCCACGATTCTCAAGTTCTAGGGAAAGAAGTAAACATAACTGATTTTTCCCTGAAAAACCTAAACTCAAAACATGACATTGTTTTCAGATATTAGGTAATTTCCCCTCTGTATTAGGGGCAGGAAGATTCTCACTGACTTACAGACAAAAAGCAAAACTGCAGATCTGGGAAAAGCAAGTACACAGGCATCCCTAGTATGTATTTCCACAGCAGTAATAACGAGAATTTAATTTACGTGGTTCGAATGATCTTTCTTTTATTACGTACCAAAGAAATAGCTGCTACCTTGCACATTGTCTGGAAGCAATGTTGTGCATATGGAAGAGAACATATTTCATTTATAATTCCAGAGAACATCTTGCACAATATTCCTTCTTGTAATCTTATTTTCAACCTAGGGTCATCATCATCACCATGATCATCATGAACAGCTCATAAGATTCATTATTGTTATTGCGGCCTGTGATTAGTCTCATCCGCATTTCCAAGGGAGATGGTGGAAATGTCTATTGGTACAATCGTTTTCTCCTTCACTGGCTGTTGCCTTTGCTCATTTAATTCCAAAGATAAGAAATCAATCTACATGTGAATATGTCTTTTCTTGTGCTTGTTCTTTTGCTTATGGATATTTAGTGGGAACTAGAAGATTGAGAGGCAAACTTCTAAAGAAGTTTACTTAGTGAAAATTAGATTGGAGAACATACAGATTTTACATTTATTTTGTAATAATTGAATATTCACACAGTTAGTGGCTCTTCTGACCTGAAAATATTTGTTCGATGCTCTTAGCATATATTAAAATGTGTATCACGCATGCCGAAAGTATGCTTTATCAGAATTGTCAAATATTCTATCTAAAGCCACTTTTGGCATATGGGAAAATATTTATGGATATACAGTTGGATTATTTTTTATATAGAATCAACTCTAATAATTTTTACATTCAGAAATTCATCTGAAATTTGTGTTTTGAATGTTGTACTTTAATGAAAAGTGTGCAATTCACCTATTCTTTGGTCTTTAAAAATGTCAAAAATCAAATTCTCCTGTAACCTAGAATGCTCTGCATTTACCATTGAAATATAAAATAGAAGTTCTGGGAGTGAGTTCAAGATAATTTGATGAAATTTAAATGAATATGTGTGAGAATTAAAGTTACTTTAAAAAAAAATCTTAGCTGTTATACCAAACCTTTCTTTATATAAATTTGTTTTTCTGGGCCAGGGATACAGCTAAGTCACATGAGCGCCTGACTAGCAAGTTCAAGGTCCTGAGTTCAATTCCCGGTACTAAAAAAATAATTTTTTTTGTTTTTCTGACATCAATGTTTTCCCTCATCTTTTCACCTTTAAAACATAAACTTGTTTTGTTGCAATAGATTTAAATTGGAGTAAGTTTTCATTTCCACCATAGATTGCTCTTTTCTGCTACTGAAGATTTTCTGTTCATTGTTGCATTATTTTCTGCATGTTGTTTTCAATTTTTATTTCTGTGTGTTTATAGATAATTTGCCTTTATACTTCTTGATATTTCATAGATGTTCTTTTTGATTTACTCTTTCAGCAATACTATACATGAAATAATGATCTCTGTCAAAGGTAGATAAAAACAAATTTTTTTTCTATTACTCATCAGCTTCTTATTCTATGCCTATTATTTTAGAGATATTTAGTGGATGTATAATTCTCCATTTTCTGATGAATTATGAAAATGGAAAATATAGCATACTCACCGTCTCTCTTCAATCTGTCTTTTATTGTGTTTTTTCTCACAATCAGAAAAATAAAACAATGTTAAAAGGGAAGAGACTAATTATAGTAATTAGAGAGTTAAAGTGTTGGCTACTGAGGGGTCAAGCATATTTCACATATAAGACAATTATAGAAGATGAGAAATGAGATATAAACAGGATTAATAAGAATTATTTACAATTTTGATGAAAACACAAAGGAGAATTAAACAGATGTGCTGCTCTTCTTCCATTCTTTGTAACTACGCAGTGTTTGGCATAGAGATGTAGCTGCTGATTGTCATCAGTTGAAGACTTTATTTCCTGTTTCCCACCTTTCAAATGCAAATTATTGGCTTCTATGACAAAAATAAAAGTCCTTGACACTCTCTTGAAAAAGGATTCAAGTAAAATGAATAATCAGTTGAGACGAACAGTTTAAAGTTACCAAGAATGAATTCACAGATCCTGCTTTTCCAGTAAAACAAAGGAAACTGTTGAGCAGTAACACTTGTTTCAAAGAAACTATTTTATGATGAGCAGGTAAAATAATATCCTATCAAGATTTAGTGTAGGGGGATGTTTTGGTGAGGGTAGACTGGTTTCCTGGTATTGTTTATACATGGGTCTACCTTTACACTGAGCATTCTCCTTTTCATATTTATAGATATTTTCTGGTAAAAGATCCTAAAATATTATATTGCTAAAATTATCATTTATTAATTCTTTCTGAAAGCAGGATATGTTGAAAGAAACTTAATTTCATTACTTTTCTAGGTAGTTAATTATTTTTCCAGTCCTTTCTTATTTATGTGCTATGCTAATTAGATCAAACTATTTGTGAGATTCTTTTCTTACTATGTTACAGTCTTTAAGATAGTTTTTGTATCTGTGGTGGAAAAATTTCAGTTTCCTCCTAGTGGAACAAGGGTATTCTTGGGAATGACTGATAAGATTTCTTCAGCTTATTCCAAACATTCCTAAAGATGTAGAAATGTAATATCTGAATAAATTTTACTTCTTTAATTGTAAACTTATCTTTACTGTGTCAAAAGCATTTCCTTTAGGCGTTTGTGTACATCTGGGTTTTATGAGGGGCAGTAATAAACATAAAAATATATAACTACCATCATTTATAAAAGCTGCCATTTGTTAAGTAGCTAAGATATGTCAGGATCCGTAAAAAGCATTTTATGTATGTCATTTTATTGTATCCTCATGGAGTCTCCTGAAATGGCTGATATTATTCTCCTTTAAGATAAATGAAATAAAATCTAGAGGAGTTAATGTTACTAGCTTATGATCACCTAATTAGTCTGGGGCTGTATTTTAGAACTAAATCACTTTGTTAGCAAAACCCAATCTAATGTACCTCAAATGATATCATTTTTATAAAAATAACCTTAAATCTCTGTTACTCTTGCAGAAAATTTAGCCAACTACAAAAATGTATGTAAGTCCCTTAAGAGCTGAAAACATTTGAATGTGAGGGCTGAATACTAGTTGGGAATTTTCATGGCGGTATAACAACTGTACTAACCATGGTGCAAAAACAAACATTAACTGTGCTCATGAGTTTGAATACTAGCGGTGGAGGGAGGCTTGTTTGCTCTGTGCTAACATGGGCTTCAGCTAGGGTGGCTCATTTGTGGTCATAGGCTTATTGCTTTACTACCTGCTACCAACTGGAGTTTTGGTTGTTTTGGGTATTGTGTCTGCCTGAGTGTGAATGTCAAAGATGGCTTTCCTGCTAACATATCTAGCTGGACTGAAACAGCTGAAACTCATCAGCCACCTTTCTTCTCAGTCCCCTCTAGATAGCTAGCATGGCCTGCTCCACTACATTATTCATATTAGCGTAACAGAACTTTCATGGCCGCTGGCTTCAGCCAAAGCAAAGGTCCAGGTAGAAATTGAAAATCTTCAAGTAACCACACTTAAAAATTACAAATATTATTTGCCACTGTGTCCCGTTGACCAGTGACCTCCCATGCGAGCTTCCTGTGACACTGTAAATAATGGTTAGAGTCTAGCTATTTTGCCAAAACTGTACTACAGATGTTCTTCTGGTAGGAGAGGGGCACCAGGCAGGACACCACCAGAGAAAGAAGAACTGAATAGAAACGCCCTTAATAGAGATTTGTAGAGTAGGAGACTTCCCTAGCCACAAGATCCTTTCAGGATTGCCAGCCAGCTAGCCAGAGAAACAATGACAATCAGCCTAAAATAGGACCATTCTTGCCCAGTTAGGAAAGGAGGCAGTGCCCTCGTCCCCTCTGCTTGGCAACCCCGCAGGGGAGTCGGCACCTGTGCGGGGGAGGTGCAGGCCAACCTCACCCTTTCCCTCCAACTTCAAGACCCATCGCCAAAATTCATAACAGAATTTGTGTAAATCTTTTTTAGTTAAGAAGTTGGTGATTGAGAGTTTATATTAGACAATAATGTATATTTATTACTATAGTAGCATATACATGCAATTTATGTTACAAATTAAATGTGTGTGCATTTGAATTTTTGAACTCCGAAATTTTCAGTTCACTTAAATAAATGAGTTAGATATGAGGATTTAGGGTCTACTGTACTTAAAAATCTGGACTTAGGAAATACAGAATACAAGCTCTGGAACTGTTGTTCAATTTTTGGTTAAGTTTTATTTTGCAGGTGTTTGGGAGGCATGTATGGAGGAGGAAGAGCCATTTAAACCAGAGAGTTCTGCGAACAGATGCAGGCTACAGGAGAGGAAGTTGTTGGAGGAAAAGATGAGAAAACATCTTGAAACATGAGAAACACGCTGAATTGATAACTAATTTTTCGTTCTTAGTTTCTCCCTTTATGAAGCTCAGCCTTGTCCTACATGAGACTAATTGTCCTCATGTAGGCCTCATCCTACAAAAGACAATTACTATCTGTTTATGCAGTTCATTTTCCTTCAACTACATTATAATCATTATTAGAAATGTCTTGAGCAAGACCTCGTGATATCTATTAGAAATAACTTATCAAAATATCTCTACAGATATCTTTGGTTGGAGGCCAACCTCCTGACTGCAGCCACCTTCTCTGAAAGAGATATGGTGTGGCCAAAATAATGCTACATGTAAGATTAGGTAATATCTATGAAAATGGAAAGTGTCATTTTTATTCCTAAAATTTATTTTAAAAATTTAAAATTTTATCCCTAATTTCCTAAAGGTTTATACCTATCAAAACTATTTTCTCTCTCCCTCTCCCTTCCCCTTCTCTCTTCTCCCTCTCTCTCTTTTTCTCTTCTTGTGCTAGGCCCTATCTGTGATTCAAAGGGACTGAAGCTATTGAAAATACATTCTTATATTTATTAAAATGGTACTAGCAGGCTGGAGCTATAGTTCACTGGAATAAGTGCTTGCCAGGCAGGTCCTGAGTTCGATTCCCAGTACCACAAAAAAAAAAAAAAAGTTGTACTAACCAAAGAGCTGGTAAAGTAAAATATATTGTTTATATATAAGAAAATCAACCTTTTCTAACCTGGAAATATTCCTTGTTTCTTTCCACTTGTTCTTATTTATCGTTACTTGTTATATTTTCTTTTTAGTATGTTTGCAGTACATAATGTTTCTATTCCTTGTGTGGAGTTGGTACACGTATAAAACATATCTTAAAAGTCAGTGGCTCTAAGCTGGAAAGCTTCCTCTTTTCTTTCCATTTGTTCTTATTTATCATTAACTGTTGACTTTTAAGGGCCAGTGCTGGTATTTATCTTTTGATGAGGTTACTTTATTTCAGGCCTAGAGACTGGAACAAACCATTATTTACTAATAAGTATCATTTATTTTCATTTGGGCTCTTGAGTTCTTACTAGATGAATGATTTCTAAATTGAAATAATATACTTGAGGACGGGCATATTGCAAAACATGTTTTCTCCTCGTGTTCTTAAAATGAAAACATTTATAAGATCATGTGACTCCTGGAACTGATTTTCCCTGCTGCTGCTCATGAATGACTTTGGGCCATCACCTCAGGTTGCTGTGACTGTGTCAGCTGAATGCCAGAAGCTGCTAGAAGCTTCTGAGACTTGGAGCTATTTAGAGGTCCTTAGCTCTCTAAATCTGAATCGTGCCTCTTTTAGCGACAACTAGAAACACTGTTGTCATTACAAAACACTGGGACACCCAAAGAGCATATTCTTGTGAATCTAGTTGATTGGATTTGAGATTTTTCATCTTACCCATTAAGGGAGCAAGCATCCTTATTCCACCACAGGGGAGGCTCACCACAAACTGAGCCCTCCGAAGTGGTGAACCAAAGTAAGACTTCCGTCTTTAAAATTTGTTTAATTAAGGTATTTGTTGTAATAATGGAAAGTAGACTATCACAATATGGTTGTAGGACAGATATTTTTCAAAGACTTAGTAATTTATTTATTTATTTATTTTTTATTTTAAAAGTAAAAGAATGAAAACATTAACAGACAGACACAAAGTAGCACAAGAACAGTACAATCAAAACTGAATTACAGACAAGGTGATGGAATTAACAATGGTTGTTGCATTACATATTGATAACTTCAAAGTGTATGCTCAGGAGAATACAAATAGACATACAAGATTGATCAAACAACTACTCATTAACTGTTCCGTACAATAAAGTGACATGTCAATAGTGCAACCGTATTAGCCATCCTGCATATACATACCTACATGCATAGTGACCCCTTTCTTCCTTTTCTCCTTCCCCTCGTCCTATTTGCTCTTTACTTTTGAGCAGTTTCCTTTCATGCCTCCTAATGTATATTCCCACCCCCAGGTTCCTACACTAATGATACAATACATTGCTTGCACACGCACATCTGATTTACCTCACTTATGATTATGGTCTCTAACTGTGACCATTTGCCTATAAAAGCCTCTAGTTTGTCCTTCTTTATAGCTGAATAAATTCCATTGTGTAAAACTGCCAAAGTTTTTTAATCCACTCCTCTGTGGATGGACATTTGGGTTGCTTCCACGATTTAGCTATTACAAATTGTGCTGCTATAAACACGGGTGCACATATATTGCAGTGATATGATGTTTTCAGATCTTCTGGGAAAATACCCAGAAGGGGAATCACAGAATTGTATGGCACCTGTAGACCTAGTTTGCTGAGGAGTATCCAAATGGATCTCCACAGTGGTTTCAACCAGTCTGCATTCCCACCAACAGTGCAGAAGAGTTCCTATTTCTCCACAGCCTCGCCAGTGTTTGTTATTGGTTGATTTCTTAATGCTGGCCAGTCTTACTGGGGTAAGATGAAATCTCAATGTTGTTTTAATTTGCATTTCTCGAGTGACTAAAGATGTAGAACATTTTCTCATATATTTATTTGCCATTTGTATTTCTTTGTCTGAGAAGTGTGTATTCATCTCAGATGCCCATTTCTGGATTGAGACCTAGTAATTTAAAATGACTAAACAAGCCATTTTCTTGGGAAACATTTGATGGATATAACTGATTATTTCTTGACATCTCAAGTAGGGCTTTTGCATTGTATACATGTGTCCCCTTCAATTTGCCTTTTGAAAATTTGGCTTAAAAATTGCAAATACAACAAATGTTTTGCAGTCTCATTAAGAAGTTGTTACATAATTGTAGTTTAGTAACTAGCTGCCCTTACTGCATAAAGATTTCTGGATAATATAATTAGAAAAATAAAATTAACAAAGAAGACTGTTTGGTTTGTTACTGGGAATTGAACCCAGGACCTTTGCACTGAGCTATATCCCAACCCCCACCTCTCTTTTTAAAATTTTGAGATATGATCTCACTAAATTGCTAAGTTGCCCAGACTGGGGTTGAATCTGGATCTTCCTGCTTCAGACTCTCAGAATAGTAGGATTAGAGGTACCAACATACATAGCTAAAAGATTAATTTTTTATATATTTTTCTGTCTTCACATGCTTAGTTAGCACTTCCTTATATTTAATAGTTGTAGATAATAAAAATGTATAGAACAAGGAGTAACCAGCTCCATAAATTTACTGTAAGTATCTAAAATTACACTCTTATTTTTTGTTTATTGTATTATATTGGAATAAGATATATAGATACACCTTTTAATGAAAAGTATAGAACAATGAATAACTAACTCTGTACATTTACTGACAGTATGTAAAGTTGCACTTATATCTTTATACTGTAATATATTGGAATAAGATATACAGTTATATCTTTTAATCAAATTTAGGGTAAAAAGGAATTCCATTCAAATGATTGCATATCTATCTTTCCTATTGGTTTTAATTCCAGCCAAATTTTTAATCTGAGAATTCACGAAGTGTACTTCTTTCTAGGCAAAAGAAAGGAAAAAGGCCTTTTGAAAATTGGCATGTTTTGCTACAGTTCCGAGAAGGGCATGGGCAGTAGTATGCCGGTGCACAGAATGATTGGTCTGTTAGGACTCTTATGAAAAGTTATGGATATTTATAAAAAGACTAAAGGAGATTAACAGAGTGATGCTATGACCCCAGAATATACATTCCTTTATTTGCATTCCACTTGAGTATCTTTCAGGAAAAAGTCAATTACATTGCTTCCAAATATGTGGCATCTTACAATTGACTTGACAAATATGCCTTTGAAAGTAATTTGACTATTGCTCAATACATTAGCATGTACCTCATTTCCTTTAGACTTTAAAATTGTAATTTTTGACTTAATGAGGAATCATAATATGTTAGTATTTAATAAATAATGATACTCGGATATAAAACTTTATAGTAAGTGGGTGTTCAGTTACAAATCGTGCATTTTGTCATGCAAACACTGATAATTTTGCATTTAATATTTTATGAGCAACTTAGTCCTTAATTCATACCTCAGATATTCAACTTTATTTAAACCTGAAGCTCTGAGAGTGTTTTGAAAACTTGGCTCTCTTCCCTTTGTGCCCCTAATTACTATTGCTTTGCTTAGCATTCTATTTATACAATAGAATGTAGGAAACTGTGTGGATGAACAGACTTTTGACACCTGGCATAAAATTATTTTAGGAAGATTTGAAGCAAGGAAAGAATTTGCTTCTATAATTTAGAAGGAAATAAAAGTGCAAGAACTGTAAAGCATATGCAGTCGTAGCTGCTGACTCAGTTACATGATTCAGTTAGCGGGGAAAAGGTCCTATACACTACTAACAGTTCTCAAAGTTATCTGTGGAACACCACCCCTGCTAAATCTGTCAGGAAAAGAGAAATTTTGGTATTCACATACATTTAGGGACTGTTTAAGGTATATCTTCTTTCTGGAGATTCAGAAGTCCTCAATGATATTAAATTTTCTGAGAATTGGATAAAAAAAATTTAAAGCCCGTTCATATAAAACTTATTTCCCAAATTTTTTGAAATAGAAATTGAAAAATACACTATTGCCATTTCATAAAACAATATCTACATTCTCTGTCTTAGAATACAACAGAATGGTAGCTTAATATCCTGATAAAAGAGACGGGGAGGGAGGGAAGGAAGAAGAGGGAGAGAGGGAGAGAGGGAGAGTGAGAGAGAGAAATGAATTATCTGTCACCTAGAGAGTATTGAGAACTTTTTAAAAGACCTATTGTAATTTTCTTAAGAAGACATTGAGATCTTTTAGCAATGAGACTGTTCGGTTAACGATGATAATAACAATAAAAACTAAAATTAGTATTTGTGCCAGGTACTGTGGTGGACATTCTGAACTCACTAGATCTCATTGCATTTTATAAGTACAAGGCAAAGCAATCAGAGGAACTAAGTACCTTGCTCAAAGACACCCAGTGTTGAAAGCAGGAACAGTTTCTCAGCTAAAGCTGCCTTAGTCCATACCTCTGCGTTCTCATTACCGCATGGTCCTTGAGGCTTCCCGTAGCGGCAGACGGGATAGAAGTAAGGAGAGACACAACTGAGATATGAGTGTCGTGAAAGAATTCAGAGAAAGTGGGCAAGTGAAAGGTAGGCACAGGTCTGCTGAATTTAGAGTGTGTGAAGAAGTGTTTAGACAAAGAATAATCAACATTTGTTGGAAGGATCTCTATGATTACAAGCAAGGAGGTAGAGCATAAAAGAATGGGAGGAGGTAAAAGGCATGTCAACACTTTCTCATGTGTCATAGCTCAAGTGTGTGTGTGTGTGTGTGTGTGTGTGTGTGTGTGTGTGTGAGTATGTGTATTATCTTAGAAGGTTTAGAGCTATTTCACAGCGAGTATGCGAGTATTAAATTCCTGTTTCTATGACTTGAAACTTCAATATTATGCTATAACACTAGGTTAATGTCTACTGTTTTCATAATTTGAAGAGTACATCTCTTCAAACAATTTTGTTCATTTAGTGCCTCAGTGAAACTGCAAGGACATCTAGTTTTCAAAAGTGTCAAGTCACAGGACTGGAAAGATTATCAGACACAATTCTAGATCCTGATTTCACTTTTTCTTCATTTCTCTGCATTTGGATGGGCCTTATTTCCCCCAAGTTTCTCAGATTGTGTTCTAAAATTCTGAGATTTTTGTTTGTTGTTAATGCCACTTCATGATGGCCATTGTTGAAAGCGATAAACTTTGGATGTGTTGATTATAGATAATATTGCACTTTCACAGAAGGAAATTATGCTAATTTTCCTTCTATAAAAGGAAACCGTAGTGAGAACCGAAGTCCCTGGTACCTATAGAACTGCCTTACTCAGTAAGAAGTATCTGCCACTAAATAAATGCTCTAAGCAGAGATACTGCTGGTGAAAATAAACAGCTCATTAAAAAGTGTCATGTTAATTACATATTAAAAATAAAAGCATAATTTTTGAAATATATGTTTAAAATATAGTATCAAAATTAATTTTCCCTGTTTATTTTGACTTTTTTAGTCTCTTTGTTTTATTTTAAAAATTAAAAAACTGACAAACAACAATGAAGACAAAATCAAAACAACACAAAACAACAAAAATGATACATAACCTCAAGAAAAAGTGATAGCAATTTCAGTGATTGCTATATTACATATTGTTATCTTCAAAGAAATTGCTCAGTCCATCAGACATAAGAATGTAAGCTTGATCAAACAAAGACAGTAACAAGTAAAAAAGAATAATTAAAAAATACATTGTAAATGATGCAGAACTTCACCATACAAAATGGTGACTTTTCATAATAATTATCAAAAAGTGTGAAGGATTATACTGTGCTTTTTCATATATATATGCTTAATTTATTAATTAGGCCCAGTGAGAGACTAGTAAAGATGTACAATAATGAAATAAAACAATTATGACAATACACACTCTAGTAAAAGTTATACCAATGTCTCTCTCAGAATTGCTGTGGCAGTGGTAGTGCATACAGGATGGATACACTGGACAAAGGTGTGATTTACATTCTGAATGGGATAGAACTGGACGTTAAGGCCCTTCTTCATGTTATTCTGAATGGTAATTTTAAACTATGAAATATTTATTTCTGGGATTTTTCATGAATACTTTCAGGCTGCATTTGACCACAGGTAACTGAAACCATGGAAATTGAAACCATGAATAAGGGAGGGGTACTACATTTACCTATGAGTAAAATGAACAAAGTAAACAACAGGGATGTATTTTTTAAGTTAACTCTAAAGTTGGAACCATTCAAAAGACTAAAGCACAAAGTATTGATTAAACAGAAAATTCTAAATACAACAAAGAATAATTCCAGTTGTGTCTGTCTTTGGCTACTTAGTGCACATTTATGAGTGCGTTAAAGGACTGAATCCTTGAGAATCTTACTTGATTAAAGCAAAACATTTTCTAAAGCATCTAGTTATCGGGAAAGGGAGTCTTCCTCACTGAGCTACCGCAGAATGGACCTTGGACCTCAAACACATCCTAACAAGGATGCAGTCTGCATACTGTGGTTTCCACCTGGTGTGGGGCCACCTTTCTCTGTGGTGGACTTCAGGCAGACTCCCTCACTGGGCTTCTGTATATGTGGGTGGTCCTTCAGTATATTAGCCTTCATGAAAGAGATCAGTGTCTGTTACTACAGAACCAGAGGGATAGGAGGGGCCAGCTGCCTTGTTCACTTCTGGAAGCACACCAGTGGCCCCTCAGGACTGACTCCCACTCTCTTCTCTGTGTATATAAAGTGTTGTCCTGTCCAGGGCTTGGCTAGGACGTGATTTCTAGAGCAACCTTCCTCCCAAGTTAGGGTGGGTGGAAGTGTTCAGTATTCAAATCCTGGTAATACTTAACAGATGCCACTTGCTCAATTTTATTTTTCTAATGGATGTTTTTAAAAATTTAAAAAGTAAAGGGTAACTGGGGTGTGGGAAAAGAGAAGGGAAAGAAGAGGGAATTATGCCTGTATGTATATACAAGATAGCTAACAGGGTGCTATTGTCTTCTATTGCTTTATTGAAAGGAACAGTTTATGATTACTTATTTGATCAGTATTGCGTGTCTCTATTTGTTTTCCTGAGAAACCACTTTGAAGATATCAATATGTAATACAACAACCATTGTTAATTTCCTACCACTTTGTCTGTAACTCTGTATTGTTTGTATTGTTCTTATGCTATTTTGCAAATGGGTGTCTGTTTGTTAATATGTTTTCCTCCTTTTATTTTTAAAATAAATTCTAAAAAAGACATATAAATACAAAAAACAAGACATTAACTACGTTATCATGTCTTAACTTGTCTTATTCTTGCAAAACTTCAAATTAATATAGCAAGGGTAAATAAATCCTATTATCCTTCATACGGTTTCTTGTTATGTTTTTGTTTAAAGTGGCATGGCCAAACCTACAAATGTATTTTGGTGGTTCAGTTTGAATGCCCAGCTATGCTTCTAATACTGAGTTTACAGAAGTGTAAATGTCAAGCATTATTACCTTGTCTTGGGACAACTGTCTATTGTTTGCAATTTCTGAAATATTTTTGTTGTATCATAAACAACAAACAAATTTTCCAATTTTCCAACAAAATTTCCAACAAAGTTTCCAACTTTCCTCATTGAGTATACGTATAAATACAGAGGACATATCTACTTTGTTCCTCCCCAAATCATAACACTATTAATAGTCAAATTATAATAATTGTAATAATTTTGAGATAAGATAGCAGGGAAAGAAAGAGGAAGTAAAATGATTAAGATGTGAAATGTATCTGTATGAGTTCCCTGAGGTGAATATCATTATTATGTATTGCAAACATATACTAAAAAAAGGAGATGGAGAAGAATAACAACAAACAAACCCTAGCTGCCTTTTACAGACACTGATTCTATGATAACATATATTGACATAAGGATTAAAGGCAAAAACCAGAAAGAGATATATGTGTTAGGTCTTAGTTTTAATGCATGTAACTAAACTTTCTTCCTTTAACTCTAGCTCAACTTAAACTGATTCTCCTGTTAGATACATGTTATGTACTTGTTTACTGAGACTAAACATCTAAGAATAGACTTTATATTCTAGTGAACTACAAAACATCTTTAAACCTAATAATATTTTTTTTTTCCAGTACCGGGGATCGAACTCAGGGCCTTAGTGCTTAGCGGGCAAGCACTTACACCACTGAGCTATACCTCCAGCCCAACCTAATAATATTTTAATGTACAAATATTATTTAAATTCCCAATTATCAGATTATACAGAAGGAAATAATTAAAATAATTTATGTCATTATTCATTTCTCTCTCCAACAGAGGAGAGTGGAAACTAGGCCACAACAGAACTACAAGAGAAAGCCCCCAATTAGGCCCATGGTTGTTATTCTCACGTCATGTGATAGCTGTACACAGTACAGCTCACTTAGCCTGATTGTGCCAGAACAGGTTTGCTGAAAGACTCACGGTGGCCCAAGTGACCTATTTTGTTTCCTTTATGTGTCGAAGGCTTTCATTTGAAACACTATACCTTGGGATGTGAATATGATTGACATAAATGGACCTGACCTAACCCATTTCTCCTCCCAGTTCTTAGCCTTGTCACTTTCCACTCCAAATCTATTTCTTTAGACCTGAAAATAGGAGCTGCTGAGAGCAAAGTTGTCATACCTGAAGGGCCCTTCTCTTGGACTTCTGTCTTGCGTCTCCATAAAGCCTTCTGAACTCTCAACTCATCTTCTTATGTAAGCTTCAGCAAATACTATCCCAGACAGTGGGAGATAATTGTACTGGGCTTGTGCTGCTTTTTCTTAACCTGTAATAACTTGTAACAACCTCTCTCAAAAGCTTAAGAGGTAGATAACCTAAGGACAATGATAATTAGCTGTATTAGTCAGCACTTTTGGTAACAAGTGAAAGAAAGCAAACTTAAATTGATGTAAGGCAGGAGGGGTTGATTGACATAACATAAAACTCAGGTGTTACCACTGGATTCAGGTGCGATTCATTCCCAGAAGCTCAATGATGTTAATACCTGGTTTCTGTCTGTGCCTGTCATTGCATCACCAGGTGTTGACTCACTTCTCAGGCTGCTCCCCTGCTGTGGGATGATGGCTGCTGGCATCCAGACTTTGATCCTTCCTTCATTCACTATTTTTAGTGAAAATGATAAGCTCCACTTTCAGCAGTTTCCAAAAACAGTCGCTGGGCTGCCCTGCAAGAAGTAATTATAGTCATGTAGCCATCCTTGATGCTCCCAGGGCACAATATGCTGGGAACGTTACACCTGAGCCACCCATCGAACCTGAGAAGACCTCTCCAAAACAGGATTGAGAATAACTGTGGGCTCATGGCCAAAGGAAAGTGAGGAGCAGCTTGTTACCAGGCAATGGTGCCTGAAGCTGACACAAGGGGGCCGCAGCTACGATGTGCGGTGTGGAGGCCAAGTAGGAAAGGAGCCCAGGCTGATGGACCTGATTACTGCCATCATTATTAAATGCTCAGGTTCATCATATTCCTACTTTACTATGTTCCCTCCCATGTGAGATGCTCCTTTCTCTAAATTTTTACCCAAAATACTCTGATTAACATTGTTTTTTTTTTTTTTTCCTTACTAAGTAAGGAGTTATGTCCATAGTCTGAATTTTTCCTTTCAGGAAACATTAAATTCACAATAAGTTGCCAGGCATCTCAGAAGTCAGGGTTAGGTCTTCCTTCTCTTTCAGAGAGAACACGGTGGCACAGACTTAGTGCTATGTCCTTCACGTACACAATGACCTAAAGTCCATTTTGTGTTCAAGTTCAAAACAATGGGTTTCTTTGCAAATAGGTCACTGAACACTCACCCTGAGTCTTAATATAAAACGTTCTGCAAACAATTGATGAGCTGTTTAATATCACAGAAAGATACTTGCCACATTTCCATGTTATACTCAGAAAATTATGGTAGTTTTGAACCTCTATGGACAAGTCTCACATCATGTACGTACTTGTTCTATTGGTAGCATTTTAGGTAAAGAATCATTTAAGGCTTTGACAAGTAGAATAGAGATGGTTTCTCTCTTCATAATAGGAATTGTCAAGATGTAGATCTAAACATGTTTGCAGTTCATTATTTTAGGTGTATAAACTTGGACAATCTTAATATCAGTG
Organism: Dinomys branickii; assembly: GCA_004027595.1. Taxonomy (NCBI): domain Eukaryota; kingdom Metazoa; phylum Chordata; class Mammalia; order Rodentia; family Dinomyidae; genus Dinomys; species Dinomys branickii. The sequence continues at coordinate 146,801 of PVLD010000892.1, read as the reverse complement.
AGGCTTACTTTTCAAAATTCGAAGGTTTTGTAGAATATATAAATTCATATATGCATTGTGCCTTTCTCAAAGAGTAAAGCATACAGCTACTCACTAATAATGGCTCCTTGCGACCCCTTCTCCTTCCCTGTTGTGTGACTTTTGTGGTCCAATAGAAAAAATCCCACTTGTGGTATTTGTTCCTACCTCTGGACCCTCTTGGAGGGCAGCAAAAGATGACTTGAAGTCCAGATGCTGGATGTGACTCAGATGTTTTTTCTGTAGGCAAACCTCGTTCACTGTTGCTGCCATACTGACATCAGCATTCTGTGACCTTGCTTAGGAGAGGTTGGAGGAAAGGGCTTCTTAAACTCAGTGATGATGGTTATTCCTTCAATCTTAATTACACACTGCCTCTGTGAATATGACCTTGAGATGATTTTTGCTCCAGTCACTTTGATGAACATTTACTGAGTACTTGGTTCCTAGATGCATACCACCTGGGTTACCATTTTGTAAATCTGTGGTGTTGGTGATCATGGTGCCTACTCTGAGGTGTAGCTTCACACACCTGAAGAATTATGTCTGTATAGTGCTGTGAGCAATTAGCTATAATTAGCAAATGATATGAAGATGAATAAAATTTCTTTTTACACCCTCAATGTTCTCATCTAATAGGGGAAAGAAATCAACTTATGTAAGACTAGTGCATGTAAGTCATGTACTAAAGGAAGGATAAAGGGACTCTTACTATGGTAAAGAAGAAAATGAATTTTCCCATGAATCAGTCTTGCCTGTCTAAGACATAATGATCTCTTGCTCTGATGGAAATATTATTATTTATTTGTTACTATTTATTTATTCTACTATTATTTGTTTATTCTACACAGTTCACTCTGTAGCAGTTACGATTGAACAGTGTCACCTTTCCCATATACTTTTCATTTCTCCAGGTTAGATGGTTGGATCAGGAACTTGTGAGTATTCTTTGGGTACTTATTGATTGAGTAAATAAAAATTAAATATTAAAAAGTGTCTCCAGCCAACTCTCAGTTAAATAAGCTAGACAGCTACAGTTGATTTATTGGATGTGCAAAAAACTGTCCTCTGCAGTGAGATTCTTATGTGACTGGATGTCTGCACATAAATTACGTTTGAACTTAACAGTTAGGAGGATAAGCAGTGGCTGTTTGCAATACAATAACAGCAAAGTTATGGTAGACTTAATCATTAGGGTATTATTGAAAAATGCTTTGGTAGCATTTTAGTATCACCAATGCTTTTGTGGAGTGGAATTAATTTTTTCAGATCAGCCCAAGTTCAAATTTTGAGCTCATTTGCTTTTCAGCAAATTGTAGGTAGGTACTTCAAGTACTTAAATTTCTGACCATCTAACCCTTTCCCATAGGATCAAGGGCATAGTTAACACTTCACAGATTGCAGTGAGAAGTACACCCAATTATACACTACAAAGGGTGTAGGCAGCCTGTCATATAAGAAGCACACACTAAACAAGTCACAGTCATGATAGCCAACACTGTCCATATTATCACTTCAGAGGTATGTTTCTCTATACTTTAATTCATAGGGACTTTTTGGTCCTATTATGATTTATATCTAAAAAGGTTCCTCCAAAGAAGCCTTTTGTGTTTAGAAATGGGGCCTGGTCAAAGAAGTGAGTTCCTGAGGGTACAACCTTCAGTGGTGTACTTTTGTCCCTGGATCTTCTAGCTCTCTCTAATTTAAGGTCTCTCCCACATGCCACTCTACCTTTTCTTTCTTTTTTTTTCTGGCTGTCAGTGGTTGGCCAGGTTTAGTTTTTTTGCTGTGCCTTTTTTTAAAGACTGAACCTTTTAAATCACAAGCCCTAGTAAATCTTGCCATGTTTTTCAGTACTTAGAACTGAACCCATGGTGTAACACTGACCTTAACCTTCATCCTAATGCTAACCCTAATCTTAAGCCTGGAATGTTTCACAAAGAAACTTTCCCAGACCTTTTTATTTTGAGATAAGGTCTTTCTCTGTCTCTTGCTGGCCTAAACTTGTGCTCTTGAACTTGTGCTCCTTGTGCCTCCACACTCCAGAAAACCTCCTTTAAACTGTGAATATTGGATATTTTGTCCCGGCAATGGTATAGTGCCTAGTACAAAACATTGGTACTAAAGGAATTGAGGTTGTTTCTGTGACTGTATCTGACCATGTAGTTTAAAACATTTGGAACTGGTTTGCAAGAGTAATTAAGAAAGATTTGGAAATATGTGCTAAAGAGGCTTTATTATACTGTAACAAGAATCTGAAAGGTAGTTCTAGTTACAGCTTAGAAGACAGAATACTGATAAAATGCAGACAGTAATCTCAGGCTCATGAGATTTCAGTTGAGAATGAGAACCTTTCAAAATAGGGAACATTTGTGCTGCATTGTGATAAAGAACTTGTTCACCTTTTGCCTATATCCTGAGATTTTATCTGAGGCTAAATTTAAAGATGGCAGACTAACTAATAGGTCAGAGAAAATTTTAAGGTAGTCCAGTTTTCAGGCTATGGCATGAGTATTGCTGAATAGTTTTAGCCAGATCTACAATGAGAACCAAGAATAAAAATCATAACTGAAAGATGCCAAAAATTTTCATCTTTACCAGAAAAGAAGCCCCTATAAATATGAGGCTAAGGAGAGGGTGGTTGCTAAAAATATTAGCTGCTATTACAAAGAAATCAAGTATTGTGCACCAGGACAATAAGAAGGATCCCTTGAAGGTGTCCAACATATTGACAAGACCACCCACCTCAGGCTTAAGAAGATATGAGGGTAAATTCCTTTAAAAAATCTTAGAGAAGAGAACCTCAGAGAACTCTGTTCACTCTGGGATGTCTAGGGAAGTTTGCTGCAAGTTCAGCCATTGAAACCATCAAAGGTTGCTCTAGTCATTGTCTGCAAGGGCCCAGCTACTGTTCAAGCTGTTGGCAAATCTTGGCATCATCCATATGATACTTGCTTTAAAGACAAGTAGAGTGCTAAAGTTACTGAGGCTTTGACTTGGAGGCTTTGACCCAGATTTTGAATGAAAACCTGAGAGACCATGGAATGTGTCTCAGAGAGAGTAATGTATGAAGCTATAAAGCTGAAGCTGAAGGTGCAGTGGAGATCCAAGGAAAGCCACAGGCAGTACACAGGGCCAGCCCAAGAGAAAGACAATTTAGGCAGCAACTGGCAAGGCCATAAGAGTGGGGAAACAGAAGCCCTTTGAAGCTCACATCTTACTATCACCTGCCTCAGACACTGGACATTGAACTACATGATTTAATGCTTCCCGTGTTGGATTTTGGTTTTGCTTTGGCCCAAGTCCCTCTAATTCTTCCTTTCTGGAGTTGAAATAGTTTCCCTTTGCCAATGCATATTGAAAATATTTCTCTTTCTTTTTATAGTTACAGAAATTCACAGCTGAGACTTTGCCTTGAGTCTCAGAGAATACTTGCACTTGAACTTTTCAACAATGCTGGAATTGTTAAGACTTGGCAACATCTAGAGGTGGACTAAATGCACTTTGCATAAGGAGGTAGACATGAACCAACTGTGGCCAAAAGGCAAAACGTTACTGCACAGAAATAAAGTATCTCCCCAAAGCTCAGTGCCAGATTGGAACAAGTGGGTCAGCGAAGGGATAACTCAGAAGCAGGCATTCTTTTTCCTGGCTCTTTTCTTTTCTCTGCTTTCTGGCTAACATGTATGAGCAGTCACCCTCCCCAGGGCCCTTGCATCCACCATTTCTGTGTTAGCACCAGCTGAATGTGGACAGATGTCCCTAAAATTGTGAGCCAAAATTTTGTTGAGTATTTAGTCCCATTGAAGAAAAGTGACGAATATAGATTTTGAAAAAGAAAATAAGATTGTGTGCTCAAAAAGGCAAGGGATCACTATCTTTAAAAATCCTGAAATAACTCAGTTCAATTTTTAACTCAAATAAGGAAGTTGAGTCCAGTTTAGGAGAATAATATGTGAAATAGTGATAGAGCGATGTCCCTGCTGAAGTCTTAGTGCCTTGTTTTCTTTTCTTTTAAGCACTAAATTCATGATCTTTGCAAGAGATCATGAGCTACATTTTCAGCCCTATTCTTCTTATTATTATTGTTCATTATTACTGCGTTATTACTATTATTTTGAGAGAGAATCTTACTAAGTTGCTGAGGCTTATTTCAAACTTGGAATTCTCCTGTCTCAGCCTCTCAGAGTGCTGGGATTTCAGGCATTTGTCTTCTTTTCTTATGATAAAGCACTGCATTTAAAAGTTTTTTCTTCCTCCAGTGCATTGAGCTCTACTAAAAACTGAAAGAAAGTAACCTAGAAGGTAAAGAATACAGTTCTGGAACCACATTTCTACTCTAAACTTGGGGAAGACATGCAAATTCACTGTGCCTCCACTTTCTACTAAAATGAGGGCAATAATGTTATTTTCTGTCTGAGTTACTTTCTTGCTGTAGAGGCACAATACCTGACACGCACAAGTTTGAAGAGGAGAGACTTATTTTAATTTACACTTTGTAGATGGTAGAGTCCACAATCAGCTGACTCCAGGGCAAGGAAGCAGGACGGAGAGTCATGGCAGAGCAGAAATAACTCATGGCATGCAGGTGGCATCATAAGGTGGAAGCAGAGAGAGAGGTGAAGGAACAAGCAGGGAAGAGGCAGACCCAAGGCAACCCTCAGTGATCCATCTCTCCCAAGCACATCCACCTCCCAGCAGCAAGCCAGCCACAAAACTCCACAACTGAATCACCTTCCAAAGCCCTGACTGCAAGTGCATGAGGCTTTAGGGGAACATCTAGATACAAACCATAAGACTGTCCTTGTAGAGTTACTGTCGCCACTAAATAAATTAATGGATCTGAGCCCTCCCATAACCACTCAACACAAAGTAAATGCCATATATGCCTAAATTATTGCTTTCTTTCACAATGTAATGTTTTCTAACCCTACATCTAGCCTTAATATTTTCTTAAATCAAATCAAAATAAATTCAGTTTTACTTAGCTTTATATTAAACACTCATAGCTATAAAACATTAATCTTATGTGTTTCAATATTGCACCATAACATATGATATAAATGTATAACTTAAAAGTCATTTTAATGTATGTATTAATATAGTATTGTATTAATATTGTATTAATATAGTCACCTCACATACCATCAATATTATATACACCATATTCATTGTCAGTTTTTTGCTTAGAGATTCAAATTCAATAGAGCTTCTCTGTGTACAAATGCTAAACTAAGAGTATGTACAGAAGGGGGAAAGAAAGAGAAACCAAAAAAAAGGCAAAGAAGAAAAAGAAGCTTTATTTATGGCCCCCTAAAATGAAGCTGTACTAAACATAGCTGTTAGTTATTAACCTATGTTCATCTGGCTTAACTATCCTCAAATAGTTTTCCCGCTCAATAAATTAGACACTTTTGATACCAAGAGGGTAGAATGTTTTCCACAGATGACATTGGATGTACATAATATGTGGATATATACATCTGTATACCTACACACGAACAGTAATAGATACACATACAAGTATAATACAATATACATACATACATGTGTGTACATCTATGTGAGGAGTGAAAGCCCCATGGAAGCCATAAAGAAAGGAATGAAAATAATGCAGACGGGCTGGGGATATAGCTCAGTGGAATAAGCGCCTGCCTAGCAAGTGCAGGGTCCTGAGTTCGATCCCCAGTACTGCCAAAAAAAAAAAGAAAAAGAAAATAGTGCAGACATAATGGTATTCATTTTTGTAACATTGTATCATACATGAAAATGTTTAATACTTACATCTATATGGTGAGCTTTACCAATGGCCCTGGAGGCACTCTCTAATGATAAGGTACACACTTGCTTTCTTAAACAGTTAGCACTATGGTATCTTATCTGACTTAAGAAAATGCCAAATAACTTTCTAGAAATAGAACTATTAAATAGTAACTTCTTAAAACTATACTTTCTCTGCAAAGGGCCTTCTAATCATTTCAGTTTCTCAGTAGAAATCAATACCTAACTATTGTTTAATGGGTAAATGCACTGTGACCTAATCATCTTGATGAGGTCTTCAATCCGGGAGGTTCATCCTTTGGGAAAATAAAGATGAGCCTCAGGAATAAGGAATTAATTGTAGAAAGATAATGAGCATAGTTTCAATCAGGCAGAGGAGAAAAAAATGGGATGGAGAACTTAAATCTCAAAGTTCTGATTTACCTCCATTATTATTAATTAGCACAAGCTGTAATTAATCATGACACTGAATTAGGTACTGTATCAAAGATACAGACTAAGCTTATTAGCGGGTCTGAAAAAGAAAAAGTTGAAGCTAAAATCCGGTCTCCTGACTTTGGTTTAGACTGAAGTGGGAGGGACTCCACAGAGTGCACGGAAGGACTGAAGATGCCTTCAGAAGTTTTCCTTCTCAACTCCACACCGTGCTCCTCTCCCTTGGCCCAAAGGCCGCTCACGCTTTCATATCAGATGACAGAGCTGGGCATTATTTCCCCTTATACATCTCAATTCCTTCATGTTAAAAATAGAAAACAAGCAGATAGATAACAGCAGCATACAATGGTGCCCTGATCAGTCAAGTGTGCATAAAATTCATGTTGCTTAGAACCAAGTTTAGGCATTGCCTCTTTGTAGCTATGATACTGGGCAAAGTATTAACCTCTCTAAACTTTTGGTTTCTGTATATGAAAATTGCAATACAAATGCCCATGTCCGAGGACCATGTTGATATAGTAAAGAGATAATGGGTGAAAAGCCCTTAGTACAGGGCCCTGAAGATGTCACACGGTTGATAACTGTGGGCATGATACTGTTAAAATAGTCTGGCTGCCATTTCTGGCCTCTATTGTAATGTTAGCATATAGAAAACCTGTGGCTATATTAGAAAAATATTGTGAAAATATGCCTGTAATGAGTTTTGAGAAGTCAAGAACAGTTGACAATGTAGAGGAATATATTATAAAAATTCCTGTTCACATATATCCAAACTCAATAACAGAATTATAAGGCTAGACAGATATGATAATTAATTTCCTAAGTATTTGTCTTATATTAACTAAATTAACAGAGACCCAAAGAGAAATAAAGCAAGTTCTCTTTCTTGGATTAATTTACCTTTTAGAAAGGAAGAGACATATCGATGAATAACTGATATGTGAGTAAATAAAAGTGCCCTAGCAACACATCAGACTAGTTCTTCAGGTGAGATTTAAAAAGAGATGAAGATCAGGTGTGAGCTACAATCAGGCATGGAGCAGAAGAATGAGGAGTTTGGCAAGAAGTGATACACTGACAAAGTCTTCTGGCATTAGCATCCAGAGGATTGAGAAAATAAAAATGAATAGTACATGACAATAATCTATGCATTTAAGATGTTTGATTCTCAGAAGGGGCTGAGCAATGGAAATAGAAGTCTTGAAAATGAGGCTGAGTGGCAGAGTTTTTTCTTGTCATATGATATTTGTAGACAGAAAGGGTAACTAGGGGGTCAGGATGCCCAAAAGGGAAAGTAGCAAAATGATGAAAAAGTTCCAGGCGGGGTTGAGTAAGAATAACAGTACAAGCGTCATGGGTGGTTTCAGAAGAGACTAGGATCAAATTCCTCTATAATAAATTGAAAGAAGGATAAATTAGAATTAGCTTCCTGACTTACTATTTCTTCTGTGATGAAATTTTAACATATAAGGCACTTAGGCTGCAGAATCATACAGAGGTGCATAATACAGATAAATACTGTAGAAATGAAGGGAAGTGCCATTTAGTGTGGATTATGGTCTGTGTTCCTCTTCCACAGTCAGCCAGAAATGCCAAGTGTTGTGTCAAATCCAATCCTCTAAATTAGCATGGCCCCGCGGACCTCTCCGTGGTGCTGAATTCCTTTTACACATTATGAAGGTTTTGAGATCGATTTCTTTTATTATAAGGACATCCCTCGAGAAAGACTTGGACAGAATATGAATAAAGACTGCAGATATTTATGATCAAGTCCATCTATGGAAGAGGTGAGATCATATTGAAATTTAGTTAAACATCATAAAACATAAAAAGAGATAATACAAGATCTTGTGTTCAGTTTGGCCATCTTAAAAGTAAGAAAGGATCTTTAGATACAAGCCGACATTAGTCCAGGAGTAGGGCCAGCCTGGGATAGCACAGAGAATTCTGAGGCACTCACAAGTTTAAAAGCTATTGTATGACATCGTTTTCTTTAGGAATTCAATTAAATCTAGTTCAGGGTCTCTTAAGACCATTTAACCTGAACCCACATTTGATCCTCTCTGTGGCAAAATTACCTATCATGCTAAAAGATACGGTCCCCTCTTGATATTGTCATAAATTGTCTAAATCCAAAAGCCAACAGGGCTGAGATGAAGTTTAGCACTGTCCTTTCTAAGGGACTAAGGGCTAGTGTAAATCTCTAGACATGGAAAGACACAAGAAAATTATTTTTCAGAGTCTCTGATTAAACAGGGTAAATTAGTTAAGCACTACCACTGAGATTTGTCCTGTAGAAGAAGGGTTCAGAACTCCACTGAGAGGATTTTGGAGAATTAAAGAAAAGAATAAATTGTATCTGAGAGAACCACGAATTTCAGCAAAGAAATAAAACAGATGACAAGTGTTCACAAAGCTAAGAGAAACTATAAATGTATGTTTGTTTGTTCTGAAAACTTAGGGGAGGGGTTTTATTTTTCAAGAACATCTGGATGACATCTGGAGGCCAGAAGAGAAAGGAACACTTTCTACTCGTAATTCTATAGGCCAGAGTCTAGCTGATTCAAAGAAAAGGAATCAATTTGACCTCTGGATAAAGTCATGCCACATAAATCCTTTTGTTTGCGAGCATACCTTCACTGATTTCATCAATACCCGACCTTTTCTTTCCTTTCATCAGTGTTATTGGTGTAGCTTTTTGTAACGGTCTTTAGCCATTTCATTAAAGGTCCCCTGACTCACAAGTTTTCTATTCCTCTACAATAAAGTAAGAAGACATCCCTTTGTTTGCCACCTTTCTACAGGAAATGAAGTTCCCATTGGACTATAATTGGTAAGCAAAGCAGAAGGCTTAGCAATTAAATCCCCAGTGAAAATATATGAATATGAGCAAAAATGTTATGGACTAGTTTTTTTTTTTTTTACTAAACTTCTGCCAGCTCTTGTAATGTTTTATGAAGAAATGCTGGCATATTCAATAAATCTCAACTGGCTGTTGTCCAGGGGAAATTATCACCAGTTGGCTAAAGGATCTCAGGGTTCTCCTTAGGAGCAAGAGCGGAGGAGGAGGCATTCTGATTCTTTCTGAGTTGTGCAATATACATTAAATTAAAATATATGTTTCACCCATTTAGCAGTCCCAATAATAAAAGCTGTATACAGCTGCAGCAATTCTGCTCTATGCATTTTAATGACTGATTTGTGAATATACTAGAATTATAGCTGCTATTCAAATATTTCCCTATTTTAAGAAGTCACAAATCCCTCCCTTTAAAAATGCACAGACAAACACTTTATAATCTTTTAATAATTTGTACTAAAGAGTTTTAAAGCTTAGGATATGTGGAAATTATTTGTTTTAGGAGCAGTAAATACAATGGGCTTGTCAGTATGGTATTCAAATAACTGTCAAAATATTTGGAGTGTCTCTAACAAAGGGAACCTAACTCGATTTCTGCATTCAAATGAATTCTAAATAGGAAAAGTGATATACAGTTCAAAAGGCAGCATTAGACTATAAAGCACCTTTCCATTTCTCCTAGGAATTATGATCTACTGCTCAAATAGACTTTTAAATGGTTGCTGAGTTTTCAGGCTTCTCAGATGTTCATGCTTAAATCAGTTTGAACTAGTTAAGTAGAGTCACAATTAGAATTATAAATTCTTTTCTCTCTGTTTTTAACCAATTGTGAAGAAAGCTAATAAAATTGGGAAATGAACATCTGCAGCTTTTAGTATGATAACCAGGTCTTAAAAGGGTGGAACAATGCTTTATTAACCCCTGAAGTTTATTTCTCTAAATCAGATGCCAACTTGTTTTTGTGTATAAGCAGAATCCAAAAGTCTTCTCTAATGGGGTCTAAAAACCCGGAGATTTAGACTTAACTTATAAAAAAAGTCATGACAAAGTAGTAATATGGTATCTTCAATACCTCATCAAAACTTGCAGAAATATTTATTACTTCAAAATACAGAAGTTTAGAATATATATGGCTTATATAAGTCAATTCCCAGTAACCTGCCATGAATTCAGATGCTCATTCCTGTGTTGGAGATAGGTCAGTAGAATGTGAAAATATGCAGAATCTTCGATAGAGCAGAAGACATGAAGTAACCCCTTTGCTGTCTGCTCATCTCAGCCACAAATAACCCTAAGTTGCAAAATACTGTCTCTAGGATCTGATTTTAACCAAGTATTTATTTTAGGAAAAATTTGGAAGAATTTTTTAGATGCTAAGAGGTACATTTTATTCCTGAATGCATCCATGGTTTGTAACACTAGTGATTCAACTTCTTCCTGAGCAATTATTTTTATATCTGTAAAGTGACACAAATGTTTGTTAGGAGAACCCATTCAGGAAATTTCCTTTAGAAATTACTGCTCCAGAGTAAGCATCAACCAATTTTTCTGCAAATGGTCAGGTAACGAACAATTTGGACCTTGAGGATTCCTTGGGAACAATGTGCCATAGACACACAATCTGAAAAAGAGCTGGAAAAGAGCTATAGGCAATCTGTAAACACATATATGTAACTAGTGGAGTTTTTCCATGAGCTATAGCTTTTCAACTTTGCTCTAGATCAGTGACTCCAAATTGGTATTTGTATGAGAAGTTCATTGAGATGAAAGGTCAGGGGAACCTCTACTGGAAATTTTTATGTTTTTTTCTATAAAGAGTCAAGAGAAAATCTCTGTCCTTTTATTGCCCAGTAGGAATACAAGCTATGCTTGTAACTTCAGATGATCTAACAACCATATTAAAGAAGTTAAAAACAAGTAAGCATACTTTTAATAAAATATTTTATTTAACTCAATACATCAAAATATTTTAGCATGAAATTGCTATTAAAATTATTAATATGATATTTTGCATTTGGGTTTTTACACAAAGCCTTTGGCACCTGGTGTGCATTTTTCACTTACAGTGCATTTCACCTTCACTTAGTCACTTCTGCAGTGCTCAGTAGACCCCATGTGGACTCCAGTGACTGCCCTATTGGGAAATACAAGAAATAATTAAATTGTATGTTATGCATAGTCACAGGGTTGTATTTTAAGGACAAGTGAAATAGGACCTTGGACAGATTATACTATCTCTTTATGATTCTTTATATGAACGAACTTGGCACCAAGCTAAAATCCTTCCAGGATACAGCCTTTGGAGAGCTGGCTGCCAATCAAGAGAGCTGATGGCTAGGGTGAGACTTCTGTCAGTTGCTGCAGAGACCTTCCAAAGAACGTAAGCATGCCATCGATCATTTAAAACCTCAGACAACTAAAAACACTTACTCGGTTCTATTTGTCAACCATTTGTTGAGAGCGTGTGCAGTGCCAGGAAAGGCTGAAGAGAAATGAGAGAACACAGATAGTTTAAAGACAACAGAAAATGCTGAGAGTGTTGATGGTACCTGGGTGGTGAACGCCTCTCCTTGATATCCACATTCCACACACCGAACAATGCATCACCAAACAAGTCACATCTGTAAGGCTGCCGCTGACTGTCCAAACCTGTGGGTTTGCAGTCTGGCCACAAACACCACACCTAAAGATTTGCTGGCATTCCAAAAGAGTTAACCTTACTGGCCTGAAGAATCAATCGGTTTGATCTGTGATGGACACACTCCTTTTCTGGGGTCAGATAACCTGACCCAAGCTTCACCTCTCCCTTTCTCTTCTGTCTTAAAGGAGTACCTGGCTTCTTTAAGCTGCAGAGGCTGTCCTTTTCTCTCCCTTTCTCCACTCTTTTTTACCAACCAGGAAAATACATCCCCCTCTGAAACTGTCCCGTCTATCTCTCATCTTTACGGCCATGTAGATGAATGGAGTAAAATTCGAAAATCACTGGAAAGGCCCAGGTGTGTATCTCAGACCACACCAGCCTGGCAAGTGCAAGGTCCTGAGTTTGATTCCTGGTACAAAAAGCCAAAATCCCGTATAAAAACAACACTGCAAAATAAAACCTTCTAAAGACTTATCTGGTGATAGAACATTATTCATTCTAACTTCATAAGACTTTGAGTCTATGTATCTTTACATAGTTCACAAGCAAGAGAATTCATACTGCAGAAATAGTAATGTTTTGGGTTATAGGTACTGTCTTAGGTCCCACTAAGATATGATATGATGCTCATATCCATGTTATCTTTCAGGCATCAGTGAGGTTCTGAAATCCATGTGACTCTGAGGGTGGCTTCCTTAGTGAACCTTGGGTAGAAGCAATAGAAATAGTTTTGGTAGTAATGTTCACACACACACACAGATACACACACACACACACACACACACACTATATATATATATATATATATATATATATATATATATATATAATACATTTTCAAGTAATGTGCATATTTGAACTCAGATGCTGGACACACCAACTCTATTACAATGTGTTATTATTGCCCACCTTTATAGGTGTAAAATGTGAGGTGCTGTGGTGCTAGGTAGGTAACCTGCCCAAGGTTACACAGCTCCCAAGTGACACTATTAGTTAATCCTACTCATTAAACCCTGGCAGTCTTGAGAGTCTGAATGTTGAACTGCTGTGTCAAAATACCTCTCTACATCTTTCTTATGGGTCCACTCCACTTTCCATTTGGTACTTGAATGTTCTGTCTCCTCAGTAGAATTACTACTCCTTTAGAGTTACTACTGCTTTTGGGAGGGATTGCCTCTCCAATGCTTTCTACCTGATCAGGGTCAAGCTAAAAGCATTTGTGGCAAAGAATTGATAATTTTAAAAGAGAATTCTGAAATTCAGGAACTTACTATAGATTCTTCAGATTAAGTTCCCTTTTGTTCTGTCTTCTGTGAAGTTTGTTTTACCTTTGTGTGACCTGACAGTTATCAAACTCTGCCTTCCTTGTGAAAATGGCACGGGTACTGACATATATGTTGTCACATCAATAAGCATGAAGATGTGATTGGCTTTGGGTTCTCATTTATAAACTGTGTGCTCTGAGCAGAGATGGGACAATTATATCCCATCTCTGCTCAGAGCACACAGTTTATACACACACAGACACACACACACACACAGACACACACACACATAATCTTATCTCTGTTTATCTGATAGTTTCAGAAGTAGGTGCAGTTACTAGTACCATATTATAGATAAAAAAAGATTGAGAGATATGTGATCATGGTATGAAGAAGTGGTGAAATTATATTAAAATTTAGTTTGATCCCAGCACCCGCAATCTTCTTGTCTTCCTTCTTCATTTTTGCTTCTGTCATTCTGCTGAAACTACTTTCCAGGCTTTTGCTAGAGTTCTGTTTGTAGGATGAAGTCAGTATCTAACTGCAGTCTGCCTTTCTCCTCGCCCCTCCTGCCACTGCAATTACAACAGTGCACGTTGTGTTCTAAGACTCTCCCATTCTCTCTCATCATGGCCTCATTAATGCTTATAATGACATGGAGGGTTTGTGCTATCTGTGGTTCCATTTAGTAAGTTGGACAGCTGAGGCTAATGGGCATTAGGTAATTTACTCAGACACACATAGATAATTTCTGGCTGTGCTAGGATTCAAACACAGAACAACTGGCCTAAAATCTTGTATAGTTCTTTCCATGTTACCCTGTTTTCTTAATCACACAAAAGTTGAATAAGAAGTCCTAAACAAAAGCCTTGTGACCACACATGGATGCCAGATTGAGAATTCTATTTTCAGTCAAAGGCCATTAATTATTAGCCATTGCTAGTAAATAGTAATAAATATTTGTGTGCTAATTATTTGCATAAGAAAAAGAGATCATATCAACACAGCATCAACTCATTCTGTTTGTATTTTTAAAAGGACATCAGTGTTATTTTTCTTTAAAAAGACTTTGTGCACATTCTCATTGATTGTAAATTTAAATAAAGTCTTTTTTTTTATTTCCTTGGGCTTTCATCCTTACTGGATGTCTCCAGATCTTCAAATAAGTCCCTCTGAGGGAGAAAATCTGAGCCCTCACACAAGCAAACTCATTGCCTGGAGACCCCTGCTACCACACCTTCCCTGAGTGGCTGGAAAGCTATGCAGATCATGGAGATTGGGTAATAAAAACTACCACCATGAAAGCAGGGGAATCTACCACTCACCTCTTCTATTAACAGAGTCAGAGCTTCGATTTCACACTGCAAAAAGCCCGGATTTATTTTGCTTACTTGACTCTCAAAGCTTGAGTGGGCTCCAATTTGGGAAATGTAAATCCTGCCTCCGTTTAAACTAAATAATAGTTCTATTTATAACACTTGTCATTGCCTTCACAGTCCTTTCTTGCATATAAAATGCGGCTATACCTATCCTACGCTGTTTCTAGGAGGCTGTGTTTCACACACTGATTTATTAGAAAATAGGAAAAATAAGAACTAGGCTCATCTCTGGGGTACAGGAGGGAGGCTGGGGAACTGTTGCCCATTCTGTCTTATAAACGGAGGAGAAAATTCATCGTGCTCATTTGTAAATTCACACTGAACCTTTTTTGTTGGACCATTTGATAGCAGAAGTGTGCTGGGAGGTTTGCTTTAAGACAATTTCCATTTCTCAGGATGCTCCCTACCTTTTGTGTGTCTATTATTTAGAAAAAACTGTGAAGAGTGGTTTAAACAGCTAATAGCTAATTCCAGTTCCCATTTTAATGTGCGAGTTTCTCTGCTTAAAAGGTGCCGGTAAAACTGAAAGCAAACCTAACCAGCCATCGGGTGGCACTGTTGCTCCATTGAGGTCTTGGTTAAAGACCATTTCTCTTACATTAAAAAAAGAAAAAAAAAAGTATGATTGTGCCTTAAAGAAAGTAGCTTAATTTAAATGGGATAATTAATTTTCCCCTTTTTTTGATTCTTTCTATCCACTAAACATCCCTTTACCCAGAAATGACAAATAAGTCTATATTCAAAAGCTAGTATCAATTGTTTGATGGATGCTATCTGTAGTTTATGCTAAGGAAGATTCTCATGTCACATCCAAGCCAGTAAGGGAAACCATGTGGGTCGATGCGCAATGCCTGATGTGGGAGCACAATACTAGAATGGGAGCGCAACTAGCTCGTCTCACTTTCACCTGCATTTTGAACTCCGTATATTGAGGGCCAATGCTTAGAATAAATTCTGCACTAGCACTGGAGGTGAATAGAGAAACTATGCCTAAAACAGAAACAAATGTTAAAGTCATAATGGGTGATATTTTGAGGCTACTAGTGGAGCATATTGTTCACCGCTGCTCGGGCCAGCGTGCTGTGAGTCTTTATCACAGTGTCACATCCGCAACATCCAAACTACGTGTCCATCATAGAGCCTAACAATTCTGTATTCATTTGATTTCAGATCTATTGAAGTTTTAAGATTTAATGGGGAAGAGCTGTGAATGATGCATCTATGTGACTATAGGAGTACAGGAAATTTTCTCTACTGTAAAAATCTTCCGCTAGTCTCTGACACTGGGGTATGTATTAAGCATGCTATAAACTTTTCCCTGATCAGGGAAACATTCATATTTGTGCTGTCCAATAAAAAGGAATTACTATTGAGGGAGTGGATTTTTAATTTTGTGTTGCTTGAAGATATTTAAATGTACATATAAGTAGCCAAATGTGGCTGCTGGTTATTTAATTGGACAGTAGGGTTTCAGTCACTACAAAAATGACACTGCAGTTTGATGATTGCACAATCTACCAAAGCAAATGGCCCCAGACAAGCACAATAATGTTCACTAAAGATCAACGGGGATTATTGAGTATTCACTACATGTACGACACTGCTCTAAACATTTCACATCTTAAATCTTTTCATAAACATTTGAGGAAATGATCTTGTTCCCATTTTATGGATGTGGAAATTCTTTTACTTTTTTTTTTCCCCCAGTACCGGGGATCGAACTCAGGACCTTGCACTTGCCAGGCAAGCGCTTATGCCACTGAGCTATACCCCCAGCCCCTGGATGTGGAAATTCTAATACAGTGACCTATGCTCACATGGAGATAGGTCCACACATAGGATATATTGGCCTCAGCATTGACTGATGCTGTAGTTTCCCTTCAATTATTGGACCTTGGAAGACAATATCCCCAAATGACAATCTCTACAGCAAAGACTTTATCTAACGACTTGCCCTCTTGTTTCTTGTGCTCACTCTCTTCTGAGGCAAGTTGGAGACACAGAACCCTTTCTCCCTACTCCAGAGGTAAATTCAAAACTAGACTCTGACTTCTCCCTGTTTTTCTGGGTTACGGCTAGTGAGAAAACAGTGAAGACCTCCATTCCAGATGGGATATAAAGAAATGTTCTGGGAGTCTGAACTCCCAGGGAGTGCGGGGAGGCTGAGGAGTCTGAACAGACACGTCTTGCGGAGTTTCCCACTCCAACTCTGCTGGCGCCTGCGCCATCCATCCCGTCTCTCCATGGCTGTCCCTGATCCTAACTAAGCATAAAAGCAGATGGCTTCCCCTGTAGTTTTGGGTCTCCAGTCTGATGGCTTCTATATCACTGCAAATTTTGATTAGGTAAAATTTTATGCTTTTTTCTTGTTAACTTTTTGTGGTGGGTAAGGAATGGCATCATCCTTTTTCTCCCCAACACAATGAGTATTATTTATGAACATCTACAATATCTACATAGAAAGGTGATAAAGCCTGTGGTTGGGAGGACTACGGGAGGACTGCAGGGACCACTTCACACCCGCTGTGGAAAACAAGAATCTTTAGAAAGCAGTGCGGTGGCCATTTGGTTAGCAGACGCACTGGGTGTCTGTGCATCACACTGGTCAGACACCTGAGTAAAATCACTGAACAAAGGAAAGATGTGTTGGGGCATGTGGTTTTATAGGTTTGTTAGCGTTTGGCTGGCTGCAAGGTAGAAACATGGGTGAGAGAGAGAGAGAGGAGGAGAGGGAAAGAAAGAGAGAGAGGGAAAAGGAGAGGGAGGGAGAGAAGAAAAAGAAAGAAGAAAGAGTGAGGAAAGGACTAGGGACAAAAATGTGCCCTTCCAGATTATGTCCTCAGTGACCTACCCCCTCCCCGGGCCCAGCCTTCTGATAGGACATTCGTGACTCATCCCTGGATTAACCCACTGACAAGGTTAATGGCTGCATGATGTAATCGCTGCACCACAGCTCCACCTTTGAATATATGGGTCTTTCGGTAGACGTGTAAAAATGTTTTTCTCCTAGTCTATATCCTTATTTATTTATTTATATTTTAAAAAGAAAAGAACAAAAGCAAAATAGCAAAAACAACACAACCCAAAAACTATAAAAAAGATACAGAATTTCAAAACAAGATGATGGGAAATCTACCATGCCTGTTGTACTATTTATTGTTATCTTCAAAGGAGTTGCTCAGATTCCCAGAAATCACTGAGCACCGCTCTGCCTTTGAATAAATGAGTCTTCTGGTAGATGTTTTTGATCCAAACCATAGCCCAGGACCTACCCTTCGGGTGTCTCATCTCTCTTTCCTGAGGAACTTATTCTACACTTCCATTGCCCATACTTCCTTCCCAGGAGATTTCTGGCAAATATATTTTTCTAAAGCTCGTTACATCTACAGTGTTATTCTAATATTGTCTAAAGGCAAATGCCCTGGGCACCTACCTGTGCCTGTCTCAAATGATGACATAGTAATATTCCATAGTGGTCAAAGTGTGGTAAGGTGTTACTCTAGGGCAGGGAGCAGTGAAGGCTCTTTGGTAGATATAAAAAGGCACTCTAACACCCCGATAATTTCCGTATACTAATCCTCAAGACCCATGAACTTGTTACCTTGTATGGCAAAATGAACCTTGCACACGTGATTAAATGAAGGCTCTTGAAGTTCAGAAATCACACTTGACTAGTTGCCTGGGCTCCAAGATAATCCCACCGCTCCTTATAAAATGCATGCATGATGTCAGGGAGGAGAAGACAAGACAGGGGAGAAGTGAGGGACAAGGAGAAGGAGGGAAAGAGGGGGACAGAAAGGGTGACTGCATTGCTGGCTTCTAAGAAAGAGGAAGGAATCAATAGACAAGGAATAAAGGTCTCTTCTAGGAGCTAGAGAACATAAGCAGATTCCCCCAAGATCTTTCTATAGAAAGATCTATAGAAAGAATGCAGCCTGCAAGATTGATTTTGCACTTCTGATCTCCAGAACTTCAAGATAATGCATTGGTGTTGCTTTAAATATTTTGTTGCTTCATCAGACAGAAACTAATGCAGCTTCTTAGAGAGGAAGATTATTCTGAGCAACATTTAATAGAAGAGCACCATTAGGATCTTTGGGCTATTATAATCAAATACCTGAGATAGGCTAATTCAGAAACAAGGAAGAGTAGTATTTTTTTTTTTTTTTTTTTTTTTTTTTATAGATCTAGAGGCTAGAAAGTCCAAGATCAAGGAGCCCTACACTTGGTTCCTGGTGAGGTCCTTCTGAGTGAGTCAGCGCTGGTGCCCTCTTACTTTATCACTGCATAAGAGAAAGGGTTAGCAGCTTCCCTATGCCTCCTGTATAAAGGCATTAGTCATATTAAAGCAGCCCTCATGACCTTAATTACCCACTCCCCAAGACCTTACCTTTTAACATCGTATAACACCATCATATATTTAAGCGTCAGCATGTGAATATTTGGAAGATGGACCTACTCATTCAAAGCATAGCAGCTAGTGAAAGGAAAAGATTTCCAGCCACAGGAACCAGCAAGACTAAGCCATAAAGTGCTGGAAAAGCATTCAGCACATGGGAGCATAAGTGTCCCAGGTTGCCTGGAGTGTAGGTGTATTTCGAAGAAACAGAGCAGAGCTCCGGGGCAACTTACAGAGCACTCAGGGTACAGGACAGAGAGCTTCCGGGGTTCCTGCTCATCCCTCACGGACCTCAGGAGTCTCCCACGGTCTTACTCCATTTTATCTCTTCCCATGGAAATTAAGAGAAAATTCCATAACTGTTTGCCATAGGAAAGGATGAGGCATCCAGAGCATGGGTCACCATCAAAAATAAAAAAGCAACTCAAAAGAGAGAAGACTATTTTGATACTTCCGCAGAATTTTTACTTGGCTTTAGGAAACGAATGAGGAAAGAGCAAATTATCAATGTTATTTGGGGCCGCGGTTCCTAACAGAAGGCTTTGGTCCTTGGGATGCATTTTTATGCTTTTATTCCTTTTTTATCTGTTAGAGCAGGGTGAAGAGAAGCAAAATTGATAAGAAAATGCTTCTTAAGGAGAAGCTTTTTACTTTTTCTGTGAAGTTTTATAATAAACTTTGGGGGCAAAACTATTTTTATAAGCCTGGTTTCTTGAGCTCCAAGTTTTCAGGGGAATTAAAGGAGGCTCAAAGTATGGGGAGGAGAGCAGTAGAGAGGTGGTCAGCAGGACAGTTCACACTCCGTGGCATGCACCTCTCTCTTTGATTTTCAGCATCATCGAGGAGGACTCCAAATGTCACGGATTATTTGTCTGGTTTCTTGTAGCACCTGGTGAACATCCTGACCTCTAGAGCTAGGAATTATGCAGGAGAGAAGCAGGCAGCAGATGCAGACACATGTGGAACAGACCCCAGTGACTACCTGGGTTTTCACAATATTTGCTATTTCCGCACTTAGCTCAATGGATTCTTTTCATTCTTTTTTTTTTTTTAAACAAATTTGCATTCATTATAGTACTCCGGTTTCTACAGAGCTTTTCAGGACTCAGTTGATAGGCAGGACAGGAGCTAGGGTGAGGGAGGGAGATGCGTGCACTGGCCTAGGCTCGAATTTTAATGGCACCAAAATCCAAGGTAAATGGCACTTAGATGCGGTATATTTTTGCTATATGTGCTGCTACAGCGAACACATACATTTTTTTAAAATAAAAATTAATTTAGAACACTGTAACACCTTACTAGAACCTGAAGCGAAATGAAAAAATCATGAACACTGATTCTATTTAAATTTTTTGATACTTACCTCAGCATACATTTGGATTACTTTTGATATTTAAAACATGTTACATTAGCTTATTTTTTAATCTTGCTGTGTCATTTTTTGGAGGGCCCTCATTTTTGATGGCTGGAAGCAAGCTTAATGGTAGGGAAGCCAGCCAAGTCAAGGGTAACAATTCACTGCCTACACTGTCTATCGGCTAAGTAAGGAATGTAGGATCGGATCCCGTGAGCCCCCAGGACGGGAGAGCAACGGACAGAAAGGTCAAACATCTACGGGACGGGTCCAGCCATCATGTTCCTTCATACTGCGAGGTGTGTACTCGTACTGCAGCTCAGGAAACTTCTTTCTCTCTTCATCCACTTCAGGGATTTTGTTGTATTTTTGGAAGAGATTGAGAATACTGGAGTGTGAGAATTTAATTGTTATTTTTTAAATTCACTTACTAATGTTGCTTTCACTCAAATAAAAAAGAAATAAAACGCTGTGGTATTACTTTCGCTTCAGGAATATAGTTGTAGGCCATACCTATGACAGTTTCTAAACACAAAAGTTGATAATTGTTGGAAAAAATCATGTACATTCGAGGTGAAATTATAATTGTATCAAGATATCTTCCATTGACTTTCTTTTACTGTTTTTATCTTTGCAACTAAACTGTTTATATAGGTAACTATAAGCAGAGATGTAAGAAGACAGACAGACCCAAAATAGATAAGAAATATGGTTGTTAACCATAAATGTCACATTTTATTTATTTTTTAGTTGAAAAATAAAAATCATACATTTTTATCTTGTGCCTGCTATTTTGAAATATATACAAATATTGTGGATTGCTTGAGAAGACATGGATCACCTCACATATATATCATTTTTTGTGCTGAGAACATTTAAATCTATTCTCAGATTCTTTCAAAACACAACCCCTCAGTGAAGATTCAATTTTGCCTGGGAATACTGCACTTGTTAATTCATTTTTCAAAACCATGATTATTCCAACCTTATTTAGTTTTTCCCTGATCTAAATTCTCATGCGTGGTATGGTTCAGATAGATATACGGGATCATAGACTTGAAGGAGAAATAATTTCAGTGGAACAGCGGTGTGTCACACTCCTTTTGCACAGGATGAGAAAGGTCCACGGAGCTGAATGTGGAGAAGTGTAAACCGCTGGACTGTGTCCAGGATGACATAAACAGCACTCGGCACCCAGTGAGGAGAGGCCCTCATGGTAGTGCATCATCCCTAGGCAGCATAGAGGGCCATATGGTTGTCGGCCAAGGGGCTGGGGACATATATGCCAGCCAGAAAGAAGCTAGTTGGGAGGACAGGACAGATCCCATGTAAGCTTGTGATGTACCGAGAGGCAGTGGAAGGGAACAATCTGATTTGGGTGCAGGACCTAGGCCGTAAGGTGGTGATGGAATGAAAGACCCTTTTAAAATGAATTCATTCACTGGTGACCATGGCATAATGATGGCCCTGGATCTACAAGAAGTGACTTTAAATAGCATAACATGCTTGTACTTCACTTGAAGACTTAATAGAACGTGGTGACATATACTGAGCTTAGCATCTTGGGTAGCTGGAAGGTCAGCTCTGTCACTTCTTGTGCCTTTGGCTAACCTCAGTAAGCTCTCCAAAATGCCAGTGGGGATGGCATTTAATGGTGGGGATTAAATGAGATCATAAACTTAAAACACCTCCCCAGGGCAGCCAGGGCGGTATTTTAAAACATAAACCACAGTAAGTCATTTACCTACACACAGGCAGCCTACAAAGATCCAATCGTTGCCTGGTTGGCTTCCTCTTTGAGTCCTGTCTCTCCATTCACCATCCTGACGTCATGCTGACGTCTGTTCTGTTTCATTCTTAAAGCCACAACTGTAGCTTGGAGATTTCCTTTGCCCGAGTGCACGTCTACCCGTTTATAGAGGCCTGCGCTGAGCACTTAACTAAATTACAATCCCTTCTCACCCTACAGTCACCTTTTATTCTGTTCTTTACCCTGTTGTCTCCACAGCCTGTG
Organism: Dinomys branickii; assembly: GCA_004027595.1. Taxonomy (NCBI): domain Eukaryota; kingdom Metazoa; phylum Chordata; class Mammalia; order Rodentia; family Dinomyidae; genus Dinomys; species Dinomys branickii. The sequence continues at coordinate 124,655 of PVLD010000892.1, read as the reverse complement.
TCCGTACCTGAAATGATCTATTTGACTCCTTCTTAAAACATTTCTGTTGCCATTCCCACTGCCTCAGTACCCACATATGTCCTGGGTGAGATAAGACCTCACCTGGGACCTCAGGTGTCTCCCTTAGTCTGGTATGCCCAGGTTCAGGGGAGTGCCTGGTAATCAGCACTCAATTAAAAATGTACTGAACGACTGAAGGAGCACAGTGCTTACTGCTCAGTGGAGGCTAGCCCTCATTTGTATGAATGTTAGCAATGCTATATACACAAATGGTTAGGGAACTGGGCCTTGGGAGGGTTGTTCGGTGGCTCTCCGCTCAGTGTGAGTCCTCTCTGAAAGCCAGGAGCAAAAGCCTTTTGTCTCAGGATTAGAGGACTATTTGCTTTTATTGCCTGGAATATATACTGCCGCAGTTGATCATTTGAACTTTCATGATATTCAAGTGTTGATGTGGGTATTTAAGATCTTAATAGCAAAAGTAAAAAGGATATTTACATACTTCATAAAAGGACACCCTATGCTTCTATTCTGCATTTTATGGCTCCTCATCACAGTGCAGAGTGTATTCAGCGAGGCACTAAGTCTTATATTATCCCCGATTTGTACCACAGTCAAATGACCACCCCGGCTTTAAAACTTCGTGAAGCAAATCAGACATTGCCACGGGTACTAAAATGATACTTCTGTCTTAACTCCTAATAAATCCCGCAAATGTTATGCAAATTGAAAAATACCCCTGTCAAGAGACTGTCAGATAATACCTCTCATTCCCAAGGACTATTTGTAAGCATAAAGAAACATCGAGAAAGAAGTAACAAATTGTTCTAGTACACTGTTCTGGCAACTGTTAATAAATCAATATGAAGGGGAGTTCTGAAGGGCAAAATGTTGCTGTCGGTGGGTGTCCGATTTAATTTTGCTCTAAATTAATATTTCGAATATGATAAGTGAGCTGGCAGGAACAGATTTCATGATTAATTCTAGGGAGTCAAAATGCTTTGTTAGCACTTTAATAGCTGCTCCCCTGATCTAAGAGTGTCCGAAACGGCTCACGTGGGCAAGCTCACAAACTGTATGACAATGTGGATCCCACCCAAGGAGGAGATTTACTTTTTATTTTCAAATCTCTGGCATACCTTGGGATAGACATGTTTTATCATGCAGGCAGAGATATTTTTATAGCATTGAGAGACATCCCTGAATGATACATGCGGTGTGAGTGAGCAGAAAGTGCCATTAGAAGCCTCCTGCAACTCCTGCCTCCCCCAAACCAAATAAATCAGCTTCCAATGGAGTCACTGCTCCCCTGAAAATGAGGGCCTCTAGGAGGAAAACACTGTATATTAAAAAGACCGGAAGGAGATACAACCCAATGAATGAGGAACAAGAATGAAAGCTGGGTGGGTCAGCTCTGAGTCTAATCTGCTGTTGGTGTGATCAGCTTAAGGCTTAGTAGACTGGAAGGCTACCCTTCCAATTGGAGTTTGTTAAAAGTATATTTAGTGCATCAGGCTTTTCCCAAGGATACAGCACCAAGGATAAAGGCAGCAAAGTGGATGCATTCACAGAGCTTATATTCTAGCTTGTGAGGCAGATGTATTAACTGAACATGTATAAGAGGAATGAGCTGAGTACTGAACAGGACACAGTGGAACAATAGAAGGAGTTAACAATGCCCGGGTCTGAGAGCCTCCGTGTAGCACATCGTTCTTAAATCATAAGATGTGGACGTGGGTCCACGAGTTTTTAAAGCAGAGAAAACCCAGGGGAAAACAAAGGTATGAAAATTCTTGGCATGTTTGAATACTACTAGCGAGTTTAACATTAGTAGGTCACAGGGGCCGAGAAGAGGCCAGAATGTGAGACTAGTATCCTTGTCTGAAGTTGGCAAAGGATTTTGGTTGTATTTTAAAGTCATCAATGCTTAAGGAGACAGGATTATGATATACATATGAGAAAGATCACCGTGCAAATTATGCATATATGTGGGACTTTATTATAGAAATCAGTCTTATCATTAATCTAAATATCTGGCTAGGAAAATTGTCCCGTCATCTAACACATCAGCAAGAGCAGGCTTAAGAACTTAAGAAAGCTCTTAAGTTATAGCTTTGGCTAAGTTGCATTTCACGGGCCTGTAGGACACTAAAGGAATCTCAGAGGCTATTACACATGTGATGTCTGAGTGTGAGGCTTGAACAAAGATATCAGCTGTGGACACAGGTTGGAGTTCGTGAGCCTGGATGAGATCACATAGGTAGAGGAAGGGAAGCGGAAAGAGAGAAGCATCAATAATTAAGAGTAAGCAGCAGAAGGGAAGGCAAACAAATGTTAAGGTATGTTTAAAAAAATAAAGGGTCAGCAATATTGACTATTACCCACAAGCCAAGAACAAAAAGGAATAAGTCAGGTTTACTGGAATTAGCTACACAGAGAGTTACGTATTATAGCTGTAAGGGATTGGTAAGAGTGACATCTGGACTATCATAAAGTGCAGAGGTAAACAAATTAGAAATATAGATGACTTTTCAAGTTGTGCTCATCTCTGATCAGAAATGCTGAGTCTTTTCTGTTATTCTCAGGTTCATTAAATAAAAGCTGTTAGTTTAAATTTAGTGTTTGGAGAATAACATAAAACATAACTCTCCATGCTCAGCACAGAAAGGCTTTCCTTTTCCTTTTAGGAGAGGTGGTCTCTCATGCATAAGTTGTGGTCTTTTTTATCCTGTAAAAACTGTGGATGTTATGTTATTATTACTGAGAGAAGAAATCTACCTTGTTATGACTTTTTAAAAACATCACCTAAGTGTTCATTAACTTCAAAATGAGCTACTCGTTGTCATAATCAATCTTTGTTCATTGAAGAGTCTGTTGAATTATGTTCAGACCCCCAGAGGACAAAATGAAGAAATAGAACCTACTACTTTAACTTGATAGATTGAAATTAAACATAAACTTCTTTTCCATAACTAATCAAGGCTGTTAAACTGGGGTACGTGAAAGAGACATGCTTACCATTCAAACCTCTTACTCTCTTGAGAATCTTATTTTGTTGTATGTTTATACTTTGATTTGGTTTAGTTTTGAGCTGAATGTGATTGGGTGTTTGTCTTTACATCTGAGAATTTTGTTGAACACCTTTAAGGTCAAACTTAACAAGGTAAAATGTCACCAGCAATTTGATCATTCTTTGTTCCAGTTCAATTTGCTTTGTTTTTTTTTTTTTTTTTTTTTCCGGGACCGGGGATCGAACTCAGGGCCCTAGTGCTTAGCGGCAAGCACTTAGCCCACTGAGCTGTACCTCCAGCCCCTCAATTTGCTTTGAAAAGAATATTTGTAGAGTTCTACAGGGGCCACATCCTAGTAAGCTAGCACTACCTCTAAGTATACAAGAACTTACCTTCTGTTTTACTTCCATTAATTTATAGGCAAATCACAATAACCACCAAATAAAAGCTGTATTATTTTAGTGTGCACCTTTAAACACTCAACATGAACATATATCTTTGAGCCTAAATGTAATTTTTATGACAATGTGTTAAATTATTTCTGTCTGCATGAGTAAAAATAGTAAGGGGAAAATTGATAAATCCATTTCCTATGCAGCTTATTTGAAATATAGGCTAAATATTTGTGAATGAAGTATACTAACTGATCACTCATATCTCACCAGCACCACAGCAAACATCAGGGAAAAGCACTAAACTCAGCTTTTTTTTTTTTTTTTGAAATTTGTGTAGTTTCAAATTTATATTATATTCGGGTAAATGCAGTCTTGTGATTTTTTTGTAGAGAGGGAAAATCTAAAAGTTACAGTCAGGTTACTGATACTTATTTTTCAGACTGCTGACATATATTACTTTTTATTCTTTCATTGTTTTCACTGTTATATCTAGTATTATTTACTATGCATTGGCATTACACCTTTTCTATTAATATTCATTAAAATCCTTGAGAACTGATTAGTTAATTAAGTGCAAAAGACTTTGCTAAGACGCTGTTCATTCACTCTTTTGTTTAATATTCTTCATATGTATAGTATCATTTATCTACTCACCCCTCAATGATCCTCCCAACAAATTATTACTCGATAAATTCACATATTTTTGTTCATGCTCTGGTTTCACTGGCATTCTAACCAATCTGCTTATAAATCTAATATTTAAGATTATGAATGACTGGGCAAGGGTGATAACTAAATGAATTAATCCTTTTTAAACTTATTTTAGATTTAATAGATTTAAAGTTTAAGCATGAAAACTTTTGAGGGTTGACTATTTATTCAAAATGGTCTTGCCCATTAATAATTCCTGTGTGTGATGCAGGTAAGGTAGTAAGTATTTCAGCTGTTCGAAGTGGTTTGATGACTGACACTGCTCCACTGAAGCAAATTAGTTTCAAATATTGGCTACTAGGCCCCAATTTGGTAATTTCTACTTGGCCAATGGCTACACAGAACTCTGGTTTTGTTCAGTTTTCAAAATTCTTCAGACTCAAGGATACTTCCTAGAAAAATCCACAAAAGGCTGGAGGGTTAAATCAAAATTGCTAATTTCTTTACCTTGAGCAATTGAATTATCAGGTGGTACAGTTCTGACTTAGAACAATCTACTAGTGTGGGGATATGAAGGTGTTTTCCATATTCAGATCTCTCCAAATTGCAAGAGAATTGCAGGTATATATGTAATCTTTCCCCTCCCTTGTTAGAGAAGCCTGAGTTTTGTAGTAGAAGACAGATTATATATATATATATATATATATATATATATATATATATATGTATATATATATATTTTTGCGTACTGGGGATCAAACTCAGGACCCTGCGCTTGCTAGGCAAGCGCTTATTCCACTGAGCTATATCCCCAGCCCGAAGACAGATAATATTTGAAGACATTATGTTAAGTGAAATAATTCAGACAGAAATGTTTAAATATTTTTTTTGTCTACACTTAATGCAATTCCTAAAATAGGCAAATGCATAGGGAACAAGTGTAGTAGAGTGGTCACGAGGGGCTCTAAGTTGGAGAAATGGGAAATTATTACTTGATGCATACAGACTTTAGGTTAGAGGATAAAAAATTGTTCCAGAGATGGAAAGTGCTGATGGTTGCATCAAAACATGAATGTGCTTCACGCCCCTGCACACTTGCAAATGCTCAAAGTGGTAACCTTTATGCTGTGCAATTGTATTCCACGACATGAAATGTACCTGAGTAATATTTTAAAAATATATATATTTTCTCAAAGATGTTTAAAGAAAAGAACTTACGCAGAAGGCAGACTACAAGTGAAACAAAATTCTTGGAAGATTTCTTAACAAGGACAGAATCAGAGAAAAGGGAGGTAGTCAGAACTGGTACATGGCACTGGCACCATGGGACACAGCTTGCAGATAGGCGCACGTTGCCCTGTCCAGGTATCCTCATTCCCAAACAAGCCTGTGTATTCAGGTGTTTGACTGGGGGTACACGGACCTGAATCAAGCCCTCCTCTGTCCCTGTATCTTCCTTGAGGTATATTGCCATCCTCAACGTAGCCAAATGCTATTTTTCTAGGCCTGAGGATTCTTTAATTTCTTAATGGTATTGTCTACTTCCCAGTCTGACCTGTTTTATATTTTTTAAATTTTAAATTTCAGAGGACATATTGCTCATCTCATTTCTGCATTTTGGCAGTCATCAGAAGGCAAGTCATAATTCTGAAGACTGGCAGCATGAACAGCAAGAATTTTATTCTGTAAGATTGTGGAGCAGTTACAGTTAAAATTCATACATGCCTGAAGAAATAAAATACAGCTCTGACCACTTTTCCTTATTTTGAGTCTATCTGTCTCATCTTTCTTTGAAAAATCTTACCAGATGATTGCCAGTTTTGGCTTTATATATTCTCTGTATTTGGTGTTTGTTTTTATTCAGTAACTTATAGTATTTAAAAAAATTCCTTCCTTCTTTCATTAGATTTATTGTGTTTTGGCTTATTTTCTTAAACAGATGTTTGATTTCCTAGTATTTAGTCTAATTTTCTATTGTATATTTAAAGTTTTAATTTCTTCAAATATTTGAAGGGTCCATTTAAAGGGTAAGATGCCTGGCAGATGTGTTTTGAAGGGGAAAGTACAGAGACAGAATATCAGTGTTGAGACAGAGTCCAGGGGCCATGATAGAATGAGTCAAGTACTAGTGGGTTAGTTAAATTTTTACATAATTTTAGTTAAAAAATAATCAGGTAAGTATGTATGCATAAGTGCTTCCCTTCCCACACAGCTCACAGCCAGTTGTAATGTATTAATTAATCTGCAACGACTGACTATAAAGTGTAGCAACACCTAAAGAGAGCAGAAATTTTTCTCTGGACTTGGAAATGGAGTGTGTCCAAAGACTGAAGAAAGTGTATCCCTGTGTACATTCTGCACTGGATGTTGGTTGAGAATTTGTATCTTTCAGTAAGCAAATACAGGCAGCGTGTGGCAGAGCAGAAGAAATTTGAGGAGTCTCAGAAGCCAAGAGAAAACAAAGCGTGAAGGGCAAATTGTAGAGTAATTGCTTTACTTCAGAAATTCTTGAAGAGAAGGAAGAGTTAAGAATTAGTCAAGCTAAGCAGCAAGTGAGTTTTCAATAGTTTATCCTTTCAAGTTTCCTAAATTTTAAAATAGCATTCTAGAGAACTTAATTTCTTTCTCTTTAATTTTTTCCACTAGTTATTTAAATGTTAGGACAGGAATGGGGAGCAAGGTGATGAGGTCTAACTTGACAATTTACTTATTATTTTCTACATTTTAATTAATATTAAAAATCAGAATTTCTTACAAATTTTAAAACGTACATATATATTTCATTTGTATCGATGAATCCTTCATCCCAAAGTGCTGCCCTTTGCATACAGTGCTATTTACCAGCATCCCTGTATGCTGCTGCTAAATGCCAGCAGCACATTCCTTTACCCCCTTCCATTGTGACTATGGGAAATGTCACCAGCGCTTGCCACGTATCCAGTGAGAAGGGGATGGGAAATTGGCTACAAGCTGAGAGCCAACTATTCCAATATCAAATGACAGTTTTTGTACAACTGTAGATGTGTGAAGTTTGACTTTTACATTGTATGTATAGAAAGACCTTGGTTTACTCTGCTATTCATGGCTTACAATTTTTTATTAACATATGCTTGTCATAATGAACACATCGCTGCGGAGCAGCACATACACATGGTGCATATACACATGGCATTTTGTTCCTTTTATCTCACGCCTCCTCTGCCTTGCCTCTTGCCTTTCCCAGAATCCCCTTCCCATTTGTACACAATCTTCCTGTTCCCTCTCATCTTTCTTTTATTTTGCTCTTTGAGTTATTTATATTTTTGATTTCTTATATGAGAGAAATAGTGTACTGTGTAACTCTTTGTGTCTGATTTATTTCATTTAGAATTATGGACTCAAAGAGCATTCATTTTTCTACAAATGACTCAGTTTATCCATCTTTGTGGCTGAGTAGAACCCCGTTATGTGTACCCCAACATTTTCTTTATCTCTTCATCTGGTGATGGGTATACAGGGACTTCTATAATTGCACTATTATGGATTGTGCTGCTATAAATTTGAGTATCCATGTATCCCTGTAACATAATATCTTTTGAGAAAGATACCCAGATGAAGTATAGCTGCATCAAAGGTAATTTCTATTAATTTTTCAAGAAATTCTCATAATGATTTCTATAGATGTAGCTTTTACACCCACTTGCCAGCAACATACAAAGGTTCCTTTTCCCCCACAACCTCACCAGTATTTGTTGTTTTTCTGAATTCTTAGTACTGCCATTTTTTGTGGAGTAAGATGGAATCTCAGTGTTGCAATGATTCACATTTAATAACCATTATTTATTGGTAATCGGCACAGAAACGTCATGGATTTCGCATTTGTAACGGGAAAGATTGATCAAAGGAATACGTGACAGAGTCTCTTCTTTATTATTGGGAAGATTAGCAGACTAATAGAAAATGCAAAATTTGGTCCTTTGTCAAACTTCATGTTCACTGTCATGTGCTTGGTCTACTTACTGCATTGCATTGGCTCATGTATTACTAAGTACAGCGCATATATTAGGAGCTTAGCTTGCCCAGCAGGGCTGGACCTGCGTCCAGAGGCAGTGTTTGCTTTTTAAAAAATTTCTGCTGTTTCATTGAGTAATTTCTTCATATGTTAAGCAGATGAACTGTAAGTCATTTTACCTGGATTTGAACTTGGCTCTATCAATTATGAATTTGTGATAACATGCAAATTACATAATCTATGAACACAGATCTGTCATTTGTAAAGTGGAATAGTAATTAAATAATAATGGTATATATCTCACAAGAATGTGATAAACGATTAAATGAGGTAGTTAATACAAGACTTAGAAATGGTTTGCGCAATATAAATAGTAGGTGTATTATCCACTGCATTTGGTTTTTAGTCTGCTTCATACTAATTGAAGTTACTTGTTGTCTGTGTACTTATATGACCTTATGATAAGAATGGAAGTCATATAAGCAATTGTAATATTTTAAATAATAAATTTAATACAAGCACATAAACATTTTTACTTTAAAATGATTTTGTTATAAATCATATTGATATAAAAATTTTATTAATTGTTAAAATAGGATTATTTTGAATTATAACAATTCTGTTGCATATTAAATATTTAGCATCTGTTCCTGGGAGATTTATTTGGGAAAGAATAGCAAGGCCATGGTAGAACTCAGCAGAAGCTCCTGGGTTGCTAATTATACTATTCCTGAAACTGTAATATAAATATTCACTTCTTCCAAACTCCACATGTTGGCTGACACTAACCAACTTACTACTTCCTGTGAAATGGTATGTCTTGTTATAATTCTTTTTCAAAATCAGACAGCTTCCTGAGACTCTATGGCAGTCTAGGGCTCAAGCAGAGTTTTATCATCGTGTTATTTTCTTGCACTTTGTTCCTGTGGATACGCTCATGACTTTGGAGAAAAGTACACTTGGGGCTTTTCTGCATTCTACCTTCATTTTCACCTGTTTCCTCATTATCTCACAGATGTCTTTGGTGGTACTGCATCTGATAGTGTTTCTCTTGATATACGAAAATATTGTTCAGCTTCTGATTTCATTAAAAATGGATTTATACTTTTATTTCTCCTGAGTTTTTTATGTATAAGGAGTTAAGAACTGCCACAGCTGTCATCCCAGCACTTGGGAAGCTGTGGTAGGAGGATCCCTGCGAGTTCAAGGCCAGTCTGAACCATACAGCAAAACATTTTCTCAAAAAGATCAAAATGGTAGGGGAAAGAACTGCCAATCTTTATTCTATCTAAAAGTAGGAAGGAGAATGGAAATGTTTGTAGATCTTTTCAATCTTAATGTGGCAGATAAAAAATGTATGTTCGTTAAAAACTCTCTGGAAAGAAAATAGTAATTAAATTTAGAGTTCTATGGAGTTAATACATATAGGAAGTATTTATCTAGGCAGCTAATGCTGACACATATCAAATTTCAATGAAGAAGTACAAATCCCTTAGGAAACCAGGCAAAACATGAACCATCAACTGGGGCAGGGGGCAGTAAATCACTGGGAATGTCTAATTCTGGCAGGTTGCAATACCAGAATATAGGGGTGCAATGTCTAAAAGCCCTTAAGATACAAATGTGATCCCAGGTTTTTCTGCGCATTAAAATATCACTCAGTTTAACATTTACTAAACCATTACTTGATTTTTCAACAATTCAACCATTCATGGACTATACATTTCAAGACGAATAAGAAACGATAGCAAAAGGACACCTAGTAAGAAGTGGATCTACTTAATTCCAAGACTAAGTAAGTGTGGAGAGTATTATTTCAAAACAATGAAAATTTTATAAATAGTAAGACAGAAAACTATCTTGCCAAAGGTTTGGATCTTGGCAGGAGACAGTGAAGAAGGGCCAGAAGAGCAAGTAAAGAGTCCGGTGAGAATACTGACTCCATCAGTGTTGATGAGCAAGAGTAGTAGAAGAAATGGTGGGTAAAGCGTGGAGATCCATTAGAAGTCCATTTAGAGGTCATAAAGGTAAAAATGAAGAAAATATTTTATACTCAGATTAAATAGAGGAGAATTTGGAAAAAATAATAAGCCCTTCATGGTTCATGTGTTGATATAGTAAATATTGCTCTCAAACTCTTAAGCTTATGACATGAAGCTACTGTAGGCAAAAGTAAAAAGTTCTAATCTAAAAGCCTTCAAGAAAAAACACACCAAATACAAACTAATAAAAACATGTATGAAAATTGAAATCAGATTATACAATTTGCTGCCATATTGTTCTATTATTGTGACATAACAGAATTTGATCTATTAAATGAAAAGACACACATTCCATAACCAGTTGCCTCCAAGAGTTGAAGAGCAAAGGATCACCAAAGACAACCGAAGAAGGATGTTAAAATCAAAGCAAATGGAAACCTGTGCCGTTGTACCTTCCTTTACCCCAAAAAGTCAATGAAGAGAGCAAGGAACACATCATATAATACGGTTAAATCTAGTCAGTATGTTCAGCTGTGAATATCTACATGTAAAAATACCAAAACATTAACATAATAGACTATGGGTAATAAAAAATAGTGAACCCACTAAGATTATATAATTTTAAATCACTTGTTACATTTTTGACCTAAGTGGGTAAAAAATAAGCATGGACATGAAAAGTCCAATACAGATAAAAATAAAAAATATTCATCTAATTAATATTAATGTCTTTGTACTTTGGACATGAAGAATATACCAACCACTTTTCTAAATGTCCAAAAAAATCATAAAATTGATTTTTGAAGCTTATAAGAAAAAAATCTGTGATTTGAAATATAGCAAACCCTCAAAACAACATAACAAGCACCAATAAAAACTTATCAATGAAAACTAAGGATGTTAAAATTTCCAATAAATTTTTGAGTCAGGAAATGATTTAAACAAATATTACAGAATGTTTGGGAAAAGAAAGTAATGAAAACAACATATAGGAAATAGCAACATCCATGCTCCAATGAAAATTCACAGTCCCCAAACATACTAATAGAAGAAATAATTAAGATAAATTCGAGTAAGATAAATTAAAATGCTAACTTATGCTAGAAAATAAACAAGATAGCTGTAGAGAAAGTGAAATAAAGTCAACAATAAGCATAAGAGCCAAAATTAATTATCCTCAAACACTAATATAGAGAAAGTAGTAACTTAGCCAAAACAGAACAAAAGGGAAGGCCTAACATAGAAGCATTAGACATGGGGAAATAGTACAAATTCAGGGAAAAGTGACAGTTCTGGAGCATAAATTTTTCTCAGCACAAAGGACAAAAAAGAATAATAATTATCAAAGTTTTGTAGCTTTAAAGCACTAACAATGCGTCCAATAAAACAAGTAAAACAAAACAATACAAAATAAAACAACTAGAAATGATGTCACATGTGCTTCAGAAGAATTTTGCTTTAAGAAGAAAATAATGATTTTGTTAGAGTTTATCTTTTCATTTACACTGCTGTCTGTACTTTGCCAAGTTAAATTTTGAGATTTTCCTTTTGAGATTTATGCACGTAAATAAATTGAATCTGTGTTTCTGTGTATCTATGTATCTATCTATCTGTATCTATCACCCTTCTGGCTGATACGTATCAGACAGAGGAATTACCTTTAAGAGCATCATCCTATGTTCATATTCTATAAGTTTTGTATCATGCCATTTTCTAGGGCTCTTTGACTTCCAGCGTTCTGCCATAAGGTAAGAATAACCCTATACCACAACTTTAGCACCAAGTTGATGCATTTTCTATTCTATAAATTATACTTACAATTTACTTTAAAAATATCTCTACCTTGTTGACAGATTGTGTGACCATTCCATTTATGGTGCTGATGATCAGGACAAAAACATACAGGAACATCTAAAAAACTGGAGAAACTTCTTGGACCTTACTGTCACTTCACAGGTTGGAAAATACATCAAATTCATGCTCCACCTTCTGCTCTTCTGCTCATAACAGACATAATTAATCAATCCTATGGCCTTGTGCAGCTGTTCTTGGCCTCAGTTTCAAAGTTCTGTGCTAGAAATAAGTCTAAACTGTTTTTGGTCAAAGATGGCACAAGTTTAGAAATTATTGCATCATTTTTGAGTGGTGTAATATGCTTGGCTTAAATGTAGATTAGTCCAAACTAATTACATCAAATGTTTATGAAGTCATACTGTATTTTAAACATTAGGCTTCTGGACATTGATTTTATTTTATTTTTTGCTTTAGAGTTTTAAAATATGTGTTTTTCTCAATTATATTCTTATATGTAATCATATCAAGTATATGCGTACAATTTTTGTGGTGTTTGGAAAAATAGTTGTCCTCTCCTCTCACCCCTTCAATTATTCTCTTCTCTTTAAGGTGACTGCTTCTAATACATAGTTTGCTTGGTCATTATGTCTATATATCTAAATAATTCATCTATGTCTCATTTTTCATTTTCAGCAATATGTATTGATTCTCCTTTAAAGAGCATCACCATTTTATCACCTATTTCTTCCATCTCTCCTAACTTGCTCTACACACACACACACACACACACACACACACACACACACAGACTTCCAATTCTTTAGACAAATATTAAGCATTTACATTATTTAACTATGCAAATAGCTATTTTCAGCTGAGCTATCATGATTAAATTTCCTTTTGGGCAAATTTTTGTTTACCTGAGATTACCTGTGTATTTCTCAGTAGTGTTTGCTTAGATCAGATATACACTTATGACAAGTACAACTGCACCGCCTTTCCCAATTTGTATGTCTTCCCCTTAACATAGAGAAAAGACCATACAAACCCCCATCGGCAAGATAAAAGAAACTTCTGGAACCTCCGTGCTGGTAGCTCTCTGGGCATCTACCTGGCTATGATATTGAGCCCTTCGTTCGTGGTTCCCTGGGGACTGATTCTTTTTTTTTTTTTTGGTATGGGAATTGAAGTTAGGACCTTACACGTGCCACTAAGCTGTATCCCTGACTCTTTTTTTTCCTGTTTCTAAGATCAAAATTCTGTTTCCTGGATTCCTTGTCTGCTTTGTTCTTGGGTTGTCCCTTTTTACTGAAGTCTATATCTGAATAGCTTTCAGAGAATGACCTAGCAAAGTACTTTTTTTCCTTTCTGCTTTGCTTTATAAATACATAGTATCTACCTGTATAAGTTATTCTCATTTGGCACTTAATTTTAGTTCACATAGGTCCAAACTTATAGTTACAAAATCTGTTCTTTTCTCCTCAACTTTTAATGCATTCTGGCTTTGCCTTCTAGCTTCTAAATTTTGAAGTTCAAAATTCAGATGCCATTATGTCTCTTCATTTCAAATGAAGTCTGTTTATTCTCTCCATAAAGAGGTTTGGCGCATCTCTCTGTGTTCCTGGTGTTAAATACCGTCACAAGGCTATATTAGCATGTGACCATCTTTTGTCTGGGCATCTCATCATTTACTAACTATACAAATCTTTCAGTGGATCTTTTATTTTATTTTTTTTTATTTTATTTTATTTTTTTTTTTTGCGGTACTGGGGATCGAACTCAGGACCCTGCGCTTGCTAGGCAAGCGCTTATTCCACTGAGCTATATCCCCAGCCCCCTCAGTGGATCTTTTAAATTTCAAAACCCAACCCCTCTAGTTCTAGAAGTTGTTCTTGAACTTTGATTTTTCAATCTTCTATATTCTATTCTGTCTTTGTGGAACTTCAAGTACAGAGATAGACTACACAGATTCTGCTGTGTTTTCCAATTCTCCTGTAATTTTTATTGCATTTCTGTATTTCCCTTATTTTGCTCTATTACTAATACTTCTGCTGTCTTATTTCTTGTTATAAGAATTTATAGGAGTGTTTCCTTATTTTATGTGCTTTTCTTTTTTAAAAATATCTTGTTTTAAGTTTTGAAAATGTGTCTCTATTTCAGAGCAGACCATCCATTTATCGTTCTGAAAATAATGACTTTTTATTTTTCATTTGAATTCTTTACGTGATTCTTTTTACTTCACGTTGCTTGCTGGCTTGTCAAGTTCTCTGTATTTCACTTAAAAAATTTCCCCACAGCTAGCGATCCTTGGCTCTGTTTGTCTCACTAGCGGCAAAGAGAAAATGAATTTGAAACCGAGCTTTTGAATGTAATTTATCCAATGAGATCTCGACTTAGGTTGATCGAGCTGGGCTGTTCTGTTGTGAATGCAAACTGTTAATACTGATAGGATTTCACTTGGCTAAATTTTTCATAATGATCTTTTCCAAGTGTTCTCTAGAGTGCAAAAGTTTCTAACCCTGTATGTAAGTAAACAAGCTAGGGAGTCTGACGTTCTATCTTTTAACATTTATTTAACTTCCCTTCCTTCCTCTTCTATCAGTGTATTTCTCTCACCCCAACCAGATCTAGAATCCTATAGAAAAGAAAACATTTTTTCCCTGTGAAGAGAGTGGTCTCCCAGTCTTCTGCTGCAGTACCAGCAATATGGTAGTCAATTGCTTCACAGGCAGCTTCCTATTTTGGTTACCACCTACATTCTCCTCAGAACTGTGTGGATCAACAAACTCCTGAAGTTTTACAATTGGGAAATATAAATTAGGTTTCTTAGATTTTCTCCATAACATCTTAGTAATAACATCACCTAGTGCTCATGTATCTGCTTTTGTATTATCAAATAGGGGCTGTTTTCTCTTTTCCTGTTATCTAAGTCTTTTCAATTCATTTATTGTCATTCTTTTAAGTCTTGGTGAAGAAATAAACCTGAATATGCAGTGTATAATCTACTATTCTATTTGTAAATATAAATGTTAGTTTCAGGACTTTCTTAAAGGTGAGAAATTTTCAAAGTACACATTATATAGAAGGTCAAATGTAAAATAGGTACAAGTAAGGCTGTCTCACAGTGGGGAGGCTGAGCTATGAACATAGATTGCTTTATATATTAATAGCCCTTATACTTTTCCTTACCATCTTTAAAGGGCTCCATTGATCTGAATACAACAACTTATGTTTTCTAAGTCAGTGCTGTTCAAAAATAAGTTAAAAGATTATCCATAATTTTAAATAATTTATAGAAATGCTAAAATAAGCTTAGCTCTGGAATATAATGTCTGATACAGTAAATTAGATTTAAAGGAATGATGAATGCTGTAATGTAATTCCTATGGGTCTATGATTATTCACAAATAACTAGCATATCACTGGGTGGGTTTTTAATCATAATGAAGAAATAGCTGCCTATGAAAATGTTATCTTTTGATACTACTATGTGTACTCATGTGGATATGTGTGGACAAAGAGTAATATTATATATTATGTATGTCATATATATTAGTTATGTGCTATAAATATTAGATATGGATACTAGTATAACACCAAGAAAGAGAGGCAAAGTGAAGATTGGAGTTAAGAAACAACATTTGGCTGTTAGTTATTTCAGTATATATTGCTCCCAAATAATGGTAGCTCAAGCAGAAAACCGAATGTATTCCATTCTTTGTGCTATCTTCAGTTTCCACAAATTTCCTTAAATAATGATGTAGTTCATAATTTCTATAATTCTTGCTCAGTAAATATCAAAGTTTTGGAGCCATCATAACTGTAATGTTACATGTAATGAAATGTATTGTTCAATTTCATAGGATAATCTCATAATTCTTATCCAGTAATTTATTCCATACATGGCCAGATGGCTTGATAGTGTAATATATGAGAAAATAAGCTGTCTGCAGATATTAAAAATGGCTTGCTTCTCATAGAGATTCATTCCACTTAACCACAAAAGAAAGCCTATTAATTAGACTTCTGAATCCCATTAGGAAAAACAAATACCAATACTTAACTGCTCAAATATGACATGATAGAAAATTGCTAACATAATTAGATTTTTAATAGTGTTAATGACTCTTGTACCTTATTAATAAGAATTAAAACTAATGTAATATTATATGAAGAAAAATTGCCACTGTATGCTCTTCTACAGGGAAATGTAGCACGATTATGTCTATTTCCACATGAAAGGGTTTTAATTTTTATTCCCTTGCAGTTGTAATATAACCCACGTTTCCTCGGCTTAATATATTATCCCTGACATTATGTGACAGAAGGTCCTGCAAGTACACCATTTAGGTCTGCAGTCTCATTAGATATCCCAAGTCAAGCATAATGTTGACTCTCACCATAAAACTTCACGTATGAAAGGTTGAAATGTCTTTTCTTTGGCCTCTGTACCTTTCTACAGATTATCACTCTTTCAATGCCTTGTTTCAGCCCCTTTTGATTTTCACATTTATTAGCAAATGACAGTCCCTGTTTATGCCCTAGAATTTGTCATTTTTGGCATGCTGTTTTCCTCTTTAGTTATTCCACGTACATAAGGAGCATGTTTCATTGCACAGTGAGTGTGCGTTAGCAATTAGTTAATAAAGTAATATTCATGTAGCATTTTCTACATGTCCATCATGTCGAAGACATCAGTGTCACAAGAAACATGACCCTTACGCTCAGACAGAGTGTTTGCTAATTCAAATTCTGTGGACATTTTAGCAAGTTTTCCTCCTTCAAACTTGAAAGAGCAATATTTATGTTTGTATGAATCCCTTCAGCTAGATAAATTCACCATCCTAGCTGCCACAAAGACAAATGGATGTTTGTTTCCAACCAGACACCAAGGAGAACATCTGTGAAAATAACCAATATTTGAGATAGATGGTTTGCCAATCAACTTGCTAACTTGCCAGATACATACAGATTAGAAAAGATTTGATGCAATGACTTACAGTGTATCCAAACTGTTTGTTCTCTGTGTGTGTGTGTTCTGGTATGTAATTCTAATGGGATTATGTCAACAAGTAACTTCTACCTCTCAGAGTAGGGTCCTTGACCCATGAGTTTTAGCATTTTCTAGGAACTTGGGTGCCATCCTACATACTCTGAATGCTGATCCATCACTCAACAAGATCCCTGTGTTAGCTTTTTAAAATTATAACCAAATACCCGAGGCTGGATAACTTTACAAAGAAAAACAGGCTTATTTAGCTTATCATTTGGGAGTCTGAAAATCCAAAGAACAATGCATGGGCTTTTCTGACATCTCTTTGGCAGAGCATAACTCAATGCCAGGAGTGTTTATATAAGAGGGAGAGATTGTATGGTGCCAGTTTCTCCTCACTGGACAAAATACCTAACACCAAAATCTTAAAAGAAGAGAGGTTTATTTTGGCTCCCATTTTGAGCCTAGGTTTGGTTGCCATGGTGGAAGGGCCTGGTCATTTCCTGGCAGCCAGGAGGCAGAGAGTGGGAACAAGAATATACCCTCTGGCTCAGACCCCCACTGACCCAGCTCCAACCAGGCCCAATTACCTAAAAGCAAGTCAGCTATTGTACCCTATAATCTCTCACCTCATGAAAATGCCACCTCTGCATCCATGATACAGGAGGACATTAGAGCTAAACCATAATGCATGGCAAGATGACAGCCAGGGTACAGAGAGGGGCCAGGTTTGCAACCATCCTATGAGACCCTGTCCCCTCTTAACCTTGCCACACAAAGGACTAGGCCTCCAATATGCAAACATTTTGTGTGACACACCAACTGTGTCCAAACCACAGCAATTCTGCAGTTGTTTTTATGCACATTACCATTTGAGAAGCTTTAGAGTCTGCATCTGCAAAAATAACTTTAGTGCACCAATAAAACAAGGCAGTGGTGATTGCCTTAATCTATTTGATTTGCTATAGCAACCCTGGACTGATGGCTTAGAAACAACAGACATTTATGGTTCTGCAGACAGAAGTGTAAGAGCAAAACCCTAGTAGATTTCATGTCTGGTGAGGGCTCACTTCTTCACAGTCTCATTGTAAAAACACCACCAATTCTTATGTCAGAGGAAGCAAGGGGAAGGGTCTTTCTAAAGCCTCTTTAATAAAAATACTAATTCCATTCATGAAGGCTCTAACCCCCACTGCCCAATCACCTCTCAAAGTCCTGCTTCAGTTGGGCATGGTGTGTATACCTTTAAATCCCAGCCCTCTGGGAGGCTGAGGCAGGAGAATCACAAGTTTGAGCCTAAGTTAGTGATTTAGTGACACTGTCTCAAAGGGGTGAGATGTTCCTCAGTACAAAGGCACTGGGTTCAATCCTTAGAAAAAGAAAGAAGACAAAACAGCAAGAAAACAAGGAAAAAAGGAAGAAAGAAAGAAAAAAAATGCACTCCCCCATGATACTAGCAACTTGATGTCAAAGAATTTAACATAGGAATTTTGAGGGTAACCAGGATTTAGATCATAGCATAGTGGCCTTAGGCCAGATCTAGAATAGTGTTCACCACAGAGCAGCAATTTAAACGGCACAGTTGCAAACTTAAGTTATTTAGGAATAAAGTAATCAGATAATGAAATAACTTGAAATTACATGAAGTGATTCTGCACCCACTCTGCATATTGAGAATTGGCTGAGGAGCTTTAAAATATACCAATACCTAGGTCCCACCTCTAGAGATTCTGATTTAATTTTTCTGGTAAGTTTCCTGGTCATCATGATTTTTAAAATTTCCCAGATGATTTTTCATCTGCAGCCAAGGTTGAGATCCAAGGATAAAATATGAGAAATAGTGGGAGCAATTTAGGTTAATGAACTGAGGAAGGGTAATCTCACGTGGAAGATCGTAGGTTTGCCTTCCTACCCCTATGGGGAAATTGTAAGGATGTATTTTACGTATCGCCAAGAAGCAGGATTGGACTCAGGTGAGACACTTGATGATTGAAGACCCATCTGAAAGGAATTTTGGTAATTTGAGTCTTGTGCAACAAAAATGGTGCTTCTGAGGGTGCTTTAGCTGGGACTGTACAACCAAAGTCTCTGCAGACGCAGCTTGGAATGTGCATTCATTTAGCAGTGGGAATCAGGACAGTGGGCATGAACCTGTAAGCCTACGTCACAGTACAACAGTGATAAATGGATTGTGTCCAGTGGGGTGGCAAATGCCTTTTAGTCCCAGCACTTGGAGGGTAAGATATGAGGCGCGCTGTGAGTTCGAGGCCAGCCTGGGCTAGATAGTGAGTTCAAGGCTAACCTGAAGTACAAAGCAAGACCCTGTCTCAGAAAGTGAAAAAATAAATAAAAAAGAAAGAAAATAGAAACCAGTAAGTGGATTTTGTGAGAATTTCTAGTGTTGAGGACTTTACGTAAATTACACGTTGAAGACCCTTTATCCAAAATGCTAATGTTTTACATCTCAGATTTCAATGGATTTGAGCTATTTCCATATATGAATGAGATATCTTTGGGAAGGGAGCCAGGTCTAAACATGAAATTCATTTAGGTTTCATAGATGAAGTGTCATCACAAAATACAGTGAATACTGACCCCTTTTAAAATTTGTTGTATGAAAAGCCACACTGCCATTAGCCCCCCTCAGAATACTCCCCTTCTCTACCAGTGTGCTTTCCCCTTCACTCTTGCCACATTCTGAAACAGTTCTGGAAGCCCTCTCTTGTGAGTGTCTTTAGTTATGCTACTGTGGCTGCTTTGGTTTCAGGAATTAATTTAAAGCATTTACCTTTCATGGTCCTTTTGACTTTGGGCCAGAGCCAGAAGTGGGATGGTGCCAGACGGAGTGAAAGAGGTAGATGAGGATATGTCATAACGTTTTCACAAGCCAGTCTTCCCGCTGGATGGTACTTGTCAATGGCAGACATTTCCTGTATTTTTTTTATTACACCTCACAAATACAAAAAGAAGACTTTCAAAATTGCTTCAGAAATGCTAAGAGTAACAGTATAAGCATATTTTAAGCAAGAGGGAATATTGTGAGGACAAGGAAGGGCAATATACCTTTTCCTTTAGTAAAAATTTAATTTAAGCCTTGACTGTATATTTTGACCACACCTTGTATACCATGTATGCATTTCTTGAGAGTAATTTTATGCAGTACTTTGCACTTGAATTTTGACTGCAACCCCTCACCTGAAGCCAAGTGTGGTCACAAAGACCAATTTAATGGCTTTCGTGGCATTTAAATAAACCCCATACATAACAAAGAACATTAAAAAAATACTTGCTTGAAGCTTAGAAAATAGAATGCCATTGAAAATACAAGCTCTAGTTAAAGAAACTAGAATCTTAATTAAAATAAATAAATAAATAAGAGAAAATGTAATAAAGCCAGGTAATTTGTAATAGCAATGCATTCTCTTACAATTCTCTTTTCCTCTGTACTGTGATGGAAACCATATTTGTTTTTACTCTCTATTTTTTAAGAATGTAATCTATGTTAGTATTGCAGAACTAATTATGAGTCACCCGAGTGTAACCAAGGAGTAGTAAGGGCTCCTGAACTAGGACAAAGGAAATTCATTAAGAAATAATGTAGGACTTATGGTTTCAAAAGGCCATTAGCAATGCTAAACTAGAGATGATAGTGGACTGGGCTGATACTAAATCCAATCATTTATCGGTTCTGAGGTTCTACATCTTTGACTGTTGCCTGGGTCTTCTTTTCCCCAAGCAGAAAGTCAGCTATTTTCTACCCTAAGGTCTAGGGTTTGTGTGTGAGCTATCAAGGATGCACTAGTTTTTCCTCTATCCAAAGATACCAAGATCAGTGTGCATCTTTGAGTCTGGACACTTTGGCAACTTCATTTTAGCTCAGATATGTATAAGTACCACAAGTTTGAATACAGGTCATCATCTCACTGTTTTCTTTCGGAAAGATGCCAGTTTGAGTAGACTTCTTGGTTAAGGCAAGATGTAAAAATTTGTAATCAAAGGTAAACATCTTCGTGTATATTTGAATGACTCTAGGTACTTTTGGGGGAAGAAAAGAACAGAAAGCAGGGGCCATAGGGCATTTTCTGGCTATATGAGGGCATCAGAGGACATTTATTTCTGTATAACTTTTTATGAGGAATAATGTCCTCTTACTAGTCCAGGACTGCTGATGCTAAGATACAGACAGAAGGAAAACCCAGCTTTGTAAAGAACCAGAAAGTAAATATTTCAGACTTTGTGAACCACAGCATCTCTTCTGAAGACGCTCACTCCAGTTTTAGTGTGTAGAAGCCACAGATCACATAAAACTAATGGCCACATTCTCTTCCCGCCAATATTTATGGGTTAGGAGTTTTAAATATCTTGTAATTTTTATGTGGCAAAATATTCTTCTTTGATTCGTTATTTCCAAGCATTAAAAACGTAAAAGCCATTTTCAATCATACTGGGGCGATAGCAGGAGGCCAGCTGAAGTTTTCCTGCAGGTCACTATTTCCCTACCCTCACACACTTTCATATATCCTGTCATTTGCAAAGGAGAAGTGGATTTCTGAGTCTAACTCTAGATTGGTAAATGGGTTGATTTATTTATAGCAAGTTCACACTGTATTTCTTTCTGAAGCCCTTCAGAGATACGACCTGATGGGGAAATTCTTACCTCTCTGGAGAGCAATTTGGTTTTGCTTCATTACCAAAACAATAGGACATGTAGTTACTTTCTTTACCATCTAAAGGCCTAAGTTTTAGATATTCCCTACCCATATAACCTTGCACAATTACTTGCTGTTTCTGACTCATAGATTCCTCATTGATAAAATGAAAATAATGAATATATCAAAGAAGCTGTGAAGATGTTCCCAGTAAAGGTACTTTATTATTTCTGGTGTGTTACAAAATATATTATTACTTTCAAATATGAAAATGATGGTAGCTTGTTTTCAGTGAGAGTAATTAATAATTATATTTCCTCCCATGGGATAGATATTGTTCTAAGTGCTTTGCAGTAATTGCCCACTTAATTCTCATAACAACTGTATGAAAATGGATACTCTTGTTATCACCATTTCGGGTATTAGGATACAAGGACATAGGAAGGTTGAGTGATCTGTCTATGTCTCACAGCTGGTAAGTAGAAGGAGCAGGACTTGAACTCTTACTTCTCATTTATGAGTGTAAATTGTTCTCTAGTGCTTATTCTGTTGCATATCATACTTGAATCATGTATCATGTACTGTACTGAACATTTCATTTATTCTATGTAGTTGAGGGCTCACAAAATATCTGAGGTTGAGTGTGGCTGATTAGTGGGGATATATGGTTTTTACATTTTATTTATTTTTTTAATTTTAAAAGTAAAAGGTCACAAACATATTAACAAATGGACAGGCACTTACAAAGTAGCACAAGAATAATACAATCAAAACTGAATTACAGACAAGGTGACAGAAAATTAACAATGGTTGTTGTACTACATATTGGTAACTTCAAAGTGTATACTCAGGAAAATAAAAATAAAGTTGATCAAACAACTAATCATTAACTTTTCCTTACCATAAAGTGACATAAGTCAGCAGTACAACTATGTTCGCTATCCTGCATGTACATACATAGATACATAATTATCCCTTTCTTTCTTTTCTCTTTCCTCTTATCCCATTTGCTCTTTAGTTTTGAGCAGTTTCCTTTCATACCTCTTAATTTATATTCACACTTCCAGGTTCTTACAGTAGTGATACAATACGTTGCTTACACATGCACATTTGATTTATTTCACTTATGAGTATGGTCTCTAATCGTGACTATTTACCTTACTAAAAGACTCAAGTTTGTCTTTCTTTACAGCTGAGTAATATTCCATTATGTAAAAATGCCACAGTTTTATTATCCAGTTTTCGGTGGATGAACATTTGGGTTGCTTCCATGATTTAGCTATTACAAATTGTGCTGCAATAAATATGGGTGCACATACATTGTAGTGATATGATGTTTTCAGATCTTTGGGAAAATACCTAGAAGGGGAATAGCTGGGTTGAATTGGATCTCTAGACCTCATTTGCTGAGGAATCTCCAAACTGATTTCCACAGTGGTTTCACTAGTCTGCATTCCCACCAGCAGTGAAGAGTTCCTGTTTTTCCACAGCCTCACTAGCATTTGTTATTGGTTGATTTCTTAATGAAAGCCATTCTTACTGGCATGAGATGAAATCTAAGTGTTGTTTTAATTTTCATTTCTCAAAAGACAAAAGAAGTTGGACATTTTCTCATATATATTTGCCATTTGTATTTCTTTGTCTGAGATGTGTGAATTCATCTCAGATGCTCATTTTAGGGTCTTTGAATTCAGAGAGGTTCATGTTTTTAATTCTTTTTATGTTCTAGATAGAAGACATTTGTGTGAGGGACAGGAAGCTAGGATTTTTTTCCCAATTTGTGGATTTTCTTTTTACTATGCTGGTGATTTCTTTAGATGTGTAAAACCTTTTGCAGGAAGATGAGGTCCCAGTTGTTGAGGTTTCCCTTGAGATTTGATTTTTGTTCGTGAACTCTCTGCCTACTCCTATGTCTTCAAGATTTTTACCTACCTTCTCTTCTAATAGATTTAGTGTTTCTGTTTTAATATTGAGATCTGTGATCCATTTTGACTTGAAACTGGTAAATGGTGATTGACTTCATTCTATTTTCAATTTTCGGCAAGTGGCAAGCCAATTTTTCCAGCACCACTTATTAAAGAGGCCATCTTTCTTCCAGTGAGCTTGTTTGGCCCCTTTGTCAAAGATTAGGTGGCTGAGTGTGTTTGTGGTTTTGGCTGCATCTTTCAGTCTGTTACATTGCTCCTCAGGTCTGTTTGTAAGCCAGGTTGATTTTTTTACAGTAGCTTTGTAGAATAATTTCAGGTCAGGGATTGTGCTTCCACTTGACTTGTCTTTGTTGCCCAGGATTGCTTTTGCTATTCTGGGTCTCTTCTAGTTCCAGGTGAACTTAAGGAATGCTTTCTCTAGATCTTTGAGGTATGCTAATGGTAGTTTAATGGGAATTGCATTGAGTCTGTACAAGAATTTTGGTAGTATGGCAATTTTCACAATGTCCATTCCTTCTATCCATGAGCAAGGAATATTTTTCCATTTATTGAAATCCTCTTTGATCACTTTTTTCAGAACTATAGTTTTCACTGAACAGATCTTTTACTTCCTTTGTTAGATTCATTCCTAAATATTTCAATTTCTTGGATGCTATTATGAAAGATACGATTTCCTTAATTTCTCTCTCAGTCTGTCTGTTGTTTGTGTATGGGAATTCTATTGATTTTTGGGTGTTGACTTTGTATCCAACTACACTGCTGAATTTTTCAATTAATTTTTAAATTAATTCAGGGAGTCTTCTTGTGGAGTTTTTTGGGGGTCTTCCATGTAAAGCATCATGTCATCTGCAAATAATGATAGTTTTACTTCTTTCTTATCCTTCTTCCTTTGATTTCTCTCTCTTGTCTAATTGCTGTGGCTAATGCATGCAGAACTATGTTGAATAGGATTGGTGACAATGGACATTCTTGTCTTGCTCCTGACTTTAAAGTGAAAGCTTTTAGTTTTTGTTCATTTAGTGTGATGTTGGCTGTTGCTTTGTCATAAATGGCTTTGATCTGATGGAGGTAAAGCTCATCTATTCCTATTTTCTCTAGGGTTTTTAACATGAATGCATGTTGGACTTTGTCAAAAACTTTTTCCACATCTATTGTGATCATGTGGTTTTTGCCTTTGGCTGAAGTGGTATGTTGTATTACATTATTTGATTTGCAAACACTGAACCATCCCCCTTCATTCCCGGAATGAATCCAACCTGGTATAAGTTTTTTATGATTCACTGCATTCTATATGCTAGTATTTTATTGAGTATCTTTGCATCTGTGTTCATTAGGGAGATTGGCCTATAGTTCTCTTTCTTGGTTGGGTTCTTCTCAGGTTTTGGTATCATTATACTCCTTGCCTCCAGAAAGGAGTTAGGGAAAATTGCTTCCTTTTCAATTTCACTGAAGAGTTTGAGGAGTGTTGGCATTAAATCTTCTCTGAATAATTTATAGAACTCTGCTGTGAATCCACCAGGGCGTGGGGTTTTATATGTTAGTAAGTTTTAATCACATTCTCAATCTCATTAATTGATATTGGGTTGTTCAGGATTTTTATATCTTCCTTATTCAACTTTGGTAATTCATACATATCTAAGAATCTGTCCATTTCTTCTGAGTTTTCTATCCTGTGGGAGTAAAGATTTTCAAAGTAGGTGCTAATGATCCTTTAGACTTCTGTAGAATCTGTAGTGATTTCATCCTTTTTATTCCTTATTGCCTGAAGTTGAGTTTCTTTCTTTCTTTTTTTGATAAGGTTGGCTAGGGGTTTATCGATTATATTTATTCTTTCAAAGAACCAACTCTTTGATTCATTTATTTTTTGTAGGGTTTTCTTCATTCCAATTGCATTCATTTCTGCCCTGATCTTTATAGTCTCCTCCCTTCTTTGGGCTTTACTTGTTCTTTTTGTAAAAGTTTGAGCCGCAGCATTAGGCTATTTATTTGGACTCTCTCTGTTTTCCTTATGTGTGAGTTCACCTCTATAAATTTCCCCCTGAGAACTGCTTCTTTGCATCCCACAGATACCAGGTTGTATTTGCATTTTTGTTTGTTCATAGGCATTTTTAAACTTCTTCTTTAATTTCTTGTGTGACCCACTGGTTGTTCAGGAGGCGGTTGTCTAATTTTCAAGTGTTTATGGGGTTTTTGGAGTTCCTTTTGTTGTTAATTTCCAATTTCTTTGCACTGTGGTCAGATTATGTGCATGGGATAATTTCAGTTCTTTTGCATTTAGGTAGGTATGCTCTGTTGGCTAGAATATGGTCTATTTTAGACAAAATCCCATGTGCAGCTGTGCAAAATATGTATTCTGATGTGGGGTGGAACACTTTGTACACATCTACTAAGTCCATTTGTTTGCAGATTTTGCTCATGTCTGTTATTTGCTGATTTTTTTTTCTAGTTGACCTGTCTCTTTGCATCAAAGGGGTGTTTCGGTCCCCTATTACAATAGTGTTATAGATTATTTGGTTTTTCATGTCTGTTAGGATTTGACTTATATAGTTTGGTTTCCCTATATTTAGTGCATACATGTTTAGGATTGTTATCTCTTCCTCTTGCAGTTTTCCCCTAACTAATATGTAGTGACCTTTACCTCTTTTGATTGTTTTCCGGTTGAAGTTTACATTGTCTGCAAGCATAATAGCTACACCTGCTTTTATCAGGAAACCTGTTGCATGGAGAATTGTTTTCCATCCTTTGGCTTTCAGCCTATAGATTTGCTTTTGAGTATAGTGTATTTCCTGTATACAGCGTATTGTGGAATTTTGTTTCTTAATTCACTCTGCCAGTCTGTTTCTTTTGATTGGTGAATTGAGGCCATTTAAATTAATGGTTATAACTGATATATGTTGACTTATCCTTGTCATGCTATCTACTTGCTGTTGGTTTCCTACATTTGCTATCTGTTTAATTGCTGGCTCTACTTGAGGGTTCATTTCTATTATTGTTTTTGAGATTGTGATCTCTTTTATCTCTGTCCAGAATATCTTTTAGTACTTTTTGTAAGGTTGGTTTGGCACTCATGAAGTTCTTCAGTTGTTTGTTGTTGTGGAATATTTTATTTCTCCAGTGAATTTGAAGGATAATTTTTCAGGATACATCAGTATGGGTTGGAAGCTGTTTTGCTCAAAATCTGTAGTATATTACTCCAAGCTCTTTTGATTGCATGATTTCTGTTGAGAAGTCTGTTGTGTTTCTGATGGGCTTTCCTTTGTAGGTAATCTGTTCCTTTTCTCTAACACCTTTTAATATTGTGTTCTCTTGCTGAATATCTGGGATCTTGACTATTATATGTCTGGCTACTACTATATGTCTTGACTATTTACTTGGGTTATGGCTAGTTGGAGTTCTATATGCCTCATTTACTGAACTTCATGGTTCAGTAAATTTAAATTATATATTATATATCAGTTATAACCATTAATTTAAACTTCACAGTAAACTTCTTTTACCATGCTTGGGAAATTTTCTGCTATTATTTCTGAAAATATTCTTTTTATGTCATTTGTGTTGCCTCCTGCTGTTTCATTGACTCCTATTACTCGGACATTATTGCTCTTTACTTCATCTTGCAGCTGTTGAATTGGCTTTTCATGGATCCTTGATGACTTTGAGAGATCCTTCCTTTCACAATTTCTAGATGCCATGTTGTCTTTAAGGTCTGACATTCTATCTTTGGCTCCATTCAAGCAGTATTGCAAGCTTTCAGCGGAAGTTTTGGTCAGGATGGCTGAGCAGTCTAAGGCACCAGACTCAGACTCTGCTACCACCAATGGAAGTTTTGATTTCCTGGCAATCTCTTTGAGTCTGTTTCATGCATTCTAATTCTTTCCTAAATTGTTCATGTAACATTTCCTTCTCTTGCCTATGTTCCTCTAATTTTTTATCTGTTTCTACTCTAGATGTGCCGAGCATTTCTTTCATTATTATTGTCATTGCATTTTTTGCCTGGGGGAATTATTTCTGATCTGATCTCTTCTATGCCCTGATGGAGTTGTTTCTTTACTTCAGATGTGATCATTTCAGAGATTTCAGGTATGTGGCTTCCAAGTTCTCCTATGTCAGTGTCTCCTGGACTTGTTCTGGGTGGAGTTGAATTTTGAGATTTCATTTTTCTCCTGCATCTTGTCATTTTGTATGTCAGATGAAAAGTGCTGAGCTATCAGCTACCCAGGCAGCTTGCTGAAGGACTCTACAGACCCTAGTTTACCTGAATATCAAACTTATCCCATGATGGTAGCAAGCTGTGGACCACTGGGCCCAGGATCTCCATGAAATTGCTGGGATGCATGGCTCAGATCACAACTGCTATGGTGGGGGAATGTTGGCCTTCAGTACCAGGGTCTCCAGGCCGTGGACAGAAAGAATGTGGGCCTCAGCCATGCAACCAATGGTGGCTAGACTGGGGTCACTGCTCTAGGATCCTCAGTTAGCTGGTCAGGGGAGAGGAGGCCTCACCTCCCAACCTAGAGGACCACAAAGCCCAGGTCTGCTTCCATGCTTCAGGCCTCACCTGCACACAGAGACCAGCCACTCAGGTGCTGCTTCCCTGGGCCAAGCTTCTTCCCTATCCTAAAGGAGCAGGGCGGAGCACACACACAAGCCTCACCTGCCAAGAGTTCCACAGAGATGGACCACTCAGATTTTTTTTTTTTATTTTAAAGACAAAGTTATTGTCTTTAATTGTTTGGTCAATCTTGCATTCTTACATCTGGTGATGTGAGCAACTTTGTTGAAGATAACAGTATGTAATATAATAATCACTGTTAATTCCTATCATCTTGTTTTAAAATCCTCTGTCATCTATATTATTTTTGTTTTGTTTGTTTTTGTCCTCGTTGTTGTTATATGTGGATTTTGGAGTTAAAATTTGTGGGCTTAGTTTTTTTCTTCCTATTCTTTGATGTGGAGAAGAAAAACCTTGACCTGTACCATGCTATAATTTGCAATCCATGAATGATCATAGATAGTAGGTATATTTAGCACATTGGGAAGATAAAATGAAATAATGCATGTGACATACTTGTGGCTGTTTTTAAATTTTAATATATGTGTACTCATCCACTTGCTCACTCATTCATTCATTTCTGTATTTATCTCTTAACATCATACTGAGATTTAAAATGTTTAAGTAATGCCATACTTCATTTTCTTTCCCAAAAGAAGTTTTAGTAGGTAGGTTAAACTGGCACCACTCAGTTGAAAAGCTTCTAATATGCAAACTTAGATTTGAATAGTTGGATATTGGTAAACATGCTTAAAACTCCAGTAGTTGCAGGCAAGATATCTAAAGTAGTTAGCCCATTTTGACCTTGAAAAACAGAGTGCTTGGGTGCTGTTAGCCTTGAAGTTGAATACTAACTATACTAGAAGATGCTTTCAATTATAGGCTTATATGTGATGATGTTATTTGAAAAAAAATTCATTAAGAGTTTTAGCATCATGTGTTTTGACAAGGTGTCTGTGAAAAGACAATGCTTATAATATAAGAAATCTTACATATATTTCTTAACATCACTCTACAGATTATTCTTTAAGAACCATACTGTTTAGTGCACCTAGAAAAAAATTTGGAGTAAAATATTTGGAAAACAAATTTCAATAAATAATTACAAAACAGGTTGGCTCTGAGGTTAAACCTGAAAAGAGAGTCAGGCTAGAATCTGAGGAACTACTCTTCTGGTCCAGCTGTTTTTGGCCGTTATCAGATATTTTCTTTTAATCATTCCACTTTCTTGCAAACCCTCAATACTTTAAATAAAGGATCAAACAAAATGTGTACATCATTAAAATATAATAAGGCCTCAGATACAAACACATTCGTAAGATTTATCTTTTAACTACGTTTTAAAAAAGACTTTGTAAGCTATAAAGAAGGTTGCAGTTGCTTTTATGAGTTTCATTTTATCAAAGGGATTTACTCATACATTTTTTTCATGATGATCTGCTAATTGATGAGAAAGTTTGGCTCTTTTCACTATTATATTTGGCATCATAACATTGGCAGATTTAAAGAATGCTAACCAAATATGGATTGCATGTAAGGTTTCTGTACTGGCAAATGCTTCTGCATGTCGACTGGTTTTAAATTTTGCTGATGGGAAATGAATTTTCAAAAACCTAAATATCAGTTTGACTCTATTCATTTTGAAATGAGCTTCTACCACTTTCAGGTCTTCTATCCAATAATAGCGGTACTGACAAATTGAATGAGGGAGTAATAGTGCAGGATTTGAAACAGTGAGAACCAAAAGTATTTTTTCCAAGACAATGGATAGTGAGAGAGAAAAGAGGACCTTGGATAGAAAATTGCAGACATTTACAGGTTACTCCTCAAGGGAGTGGTGGAAGTTATTGTCAAGAAGAGATAGCAGACTTTGGACAAGATACAAATATTGATTCTTTACCCAAAACAGTGACTGAAGCTGTAGTCTTGCTCGTTACAACAGTCACTCTGAGTGTTGAGAATTTTGATGCTGTCCCTCCGGGTTTTAATTTGATTCTGAAACTGCAAGTGGAAACTTTATCAGGAAATATAAAAGTGAGGCAGATTAAAGGGAATTAAATAGATGGAGAGGCTCAAGTCAAGACTGGAAGAATGCATAAGGCATCTTTGGCAATGTTATCCCCTACTATTTTCTTTGTGTAAACATAGTTTTTGGTATATACATTTCTAAGATAATTAGTTTGATTCGCTCATCTCTGTGCCTTCTTATTCACAACATTGATTAAAGTAGGCCATATTCCTGAGTAACTTGGTTCATCACCATTCAGGCTAGAATAAGCACTCCAAAGCTCTATATTTCCTGAGTACTAACAAGTACCAAAGCCAATGTATTCTTGTAGAGTGGTCACATGCATGCTCTTTGTTATTGTGACACATTGGGAAAAGATACAGTATTTCTGATTGGTACACATCTACTTTTTCATTCTCAAAGCACCTATTAAAAGTGCACAACTATGAGTTCTATTCTACAGATAGTATAGGGATAAATATAATGACAAAAGAAATGATAAATATAATCCAATAATACTGACACAAGTTAAATATGATAAAGTTGAATAGAGTGTTGTAGTATTAAGGATAGTGAATGTTAGGTCCATACGAGGAAGTTCAGGTTGTTAAAAAGGAAGCCCAGAGCTTGAGTCAGGTGCATATAAGAAGAAATTCATTTCTACTCTCTTGCAGTTTGCAGTAAAATCACCTCCATTTTCTACCTCCTGCATATCTTGTGGCTGGTAGGAGATACTGACCTTTTTAAATTCCCTGTTTCCACTGCTAAATTGATACCTATCCACTATGTTAAGAAATCACTCTTGCATGAAGCTCATGGCTTCTCTTGTCCCCTCTCACTAAATTATATTTTGTGAATTGACTTCTGTCTCAATCTATCTTTCCATTCTGACTCCTGTCAGCCTCTTAAGTTACTTCAAATATTTGCAAGGCCACTATCTTCGTTACTTTTTTGTTGCTGAGACAAAATGCTTGATGCCCAAAATTAAGAGAGGAAAGGTTTATTTAACTCACAGTTTGCGGATGTTTCAGTCCATAGTCAGCTTGCTCCAAGGCAGGGTGGCTCACGGAAGAGGGCAACAGTGCATGGCTGTGGAAGACAGCAAAAGCAGTGTGTGTGTGTGTGTGTGTGTGAGAGAGAGAGAGAGAGAGAGAGACAGAGAGAGAGAGAGACAGAGAAAAAGAGAGAGACAGAGAGACAGAGAGAGAGACACAGAGAGACAGAGAGACAGAGAGAGACACAGAGAGAGAGAGACAGAGAGAGAGACAGAGAGACAGAGACAGAGA
The DNA here is from genome assembly GCA_004027595.1 of Dinomys branickii. NCBI lineage: Eukaryota > Metazoa > Chordata > Mammalia > Rodentia > Dinomyidae > Dinomys > Dinomys branickii. The sequence goes on along the minus strand of PVLD010000892.1, from coordinate 93,418 downwards.
GACAGAGACAGAGAGAGCAAATCTCTTTCTGTCCTTTATATTGTATTATTCAGGCTACCTGCCCTAGGATGGGGGTAACTCATACTGTTAATCCTAGCACTAGACTGTGAATCAGTCACAAACTCTAGATTCAGCTACTTCAGAAAAGCCTGCCCCCATGACCACATGAAGCATTGTGGAACATCTAAACACAAACCATAACAACCACTTACCCAAAGTTTTAACCTTCTCTTTTCAATTCTTTGTAACCTAGCCCATTGTCAAACACCTAGATGCTTAGAATAATTGCTCTGAAATGTGTTACTTCTGGAAACGTAAAAGGCAGTGACAGAGAGCGCTTCAATATAATCATTTTTTCTTCTAGTTTCCTTAGTGCCTTCACAATATAACTTCAGCTCTTCAAATTCGTCACAACCCTACTTCTCAGCTAGCTTTAATTTCTTCTTTAGTGTTTCTAGACATTATGAAGCATCACATCAGCTCATTTATTGCTTGGTGAGTCAAATCATTCTTAACTAAATGTAGCCTGAATCAGCATAACCTATCATTGAAAACTCTAAAAGCTTAGAGCTTTTGATAATACAAACAGTGTGGCATTCATGCCATATTTTTGACAGTGCTAGCCTAAATGATTCCCTAAAATTTAACTAAAATTACTCCTTCAAGGATGGCACTTATTAGGTATACATGAGTTTTATCTAACTCACAACCTCTGTATTGATTAAAACTGGTGATATTTTCTGTCTTCCAAGTTTTCTTTAAAAAAATTTTTTTTCCAGCTTATGCCGCTCTTCATTAGCCTTTTTTGTTAGGCTTCATCATGGGACTCTGTGTTTCTTGCTATTGTTTCTGTTCTACTTCTTCCTATTCTTTTGGTCAATCATGCACAACTTCACCCACCTATGAAATGGTGTATATCATTATGTATTCTGACCCCAACCTCTTCCTCTTCAACTGTTTGTGAAGTGCTTATACATCATGATTTATTCTGATCTGTGTCTTCCTCCAAGCAGACTCATTCCATTCAATTTCATGGTATGCTCCATAGATATATCAGTCCTACCTTGCCCCAATGAAAAGGCAACATCCCTTTCCAAATCTAATGTGTCGTTAAGCTTTTTCTTCTTTCCACATTTCCAAATGTATCATAAAATCCTAAAGATTCTTTAGTGTCTCCTGAATTTTTCCACTTTTGTTCAACTGCCACTTATCTGGATCAAGTTCTAATCATCTCTTGCTTGGATTATTGCCATTGTCTCTTCAGTTATCTTTTCACTCCAACCATCACCTCTTTCTTCTTACTGACTATTATAACACTAATAGATAATTTATTATTATTAAATTAGTATATAATTGTACCATACTTGTCCATCCTTTCTTTAAAATCTGCTATTAAACTACATAGTCAAGAGGATGATGTTCAACGTGGTGTTATCAGATGTGGAGACCATCCATTCCGTTTTTACACTTGTGGTTTGTGTCATCTCTTGTATGTCCTCTAACTGCACCATAGTGCAGATTTTAGTCAGGGAGAGGAATAGAATGCTCCTGAAGTCCCATACCATCTCTAGTGTTGTACCTTTGGGATCTGGAATCACATTCTCTGAGCTAAAATCTGCTATGCTTGACTTTGGAAAAAATGCTTTTGCTTTTTCTATAATTATAATAAATTTTCCATAGAAGGTTGGGAAGACTACAGGGCTGCTCTCCTTAAAGAATGTTGTACAAAACCTACTTTGTGGTCACTCAAGTAAGACAAGAGCAACAAACAAGCAATATCCTCATGTGTTGATCCAAGATGTTCCTTGTGGTGGAATATCCTAAAATCTGGAAAGCTCAGTTCAAGTAACTTTTTCTCCAGAGTCTTCCATAACTACTTCCTGACACTTTAGGTTCTTTTCCGTCTTATTTCCAGATTCATACACTCATATATGTATGAACACACACACACACACACACACACACACACACACTCCTACTACAGTACCTGTCACTGTGTGCTGTGAATACTGGTTTGTGTCTTCACTTACTTCCAACCAGTATCTTCAAATTCGATATCAGTATCTCCGTTGTGTAGCACTTTACCAAGTATGTTGTACATACTTAGATAAATCAATATGAGCATATAACATAGAACAGTGCCTTTGTAAAATTTAAATTAATCTGTATTTTGGGGTACACTTGAATGGAAGTTCACAAACATTAAATATGTGATTTTGACTTCATATTGTCACCTGTGTGACCCCAAATTCTTAGGTCCTCATTTTTTTAAAGCTGCCTAAATTAAAATTTTAATTCATTTTCTGCACCTGGAATATTTCAGTGTTAATAAAATTTTAGGAACAAAATTCACTTGATATTAAATAAAACAATCCAGCATAGAAAAAAACTCAGGAGTAACAAGTTATGTACTATATGGAGAATTATAGTATTAATGTATTTTTTTACTGCTGACCCAATGATTGAACAGTATTTCTGTTTTGGTTGAAGAAATACTTCCTAAATCCTCCTCTTTTATGTCTCAGTTGATGCTGAGGTTCACTGGGCAGAGCAAGAACTAAAGTAGTTGACAACAGAATGAGGTAGGTGAAAAAGAACACCTTTAAATATTGTTGGTGTTTTGCCTTCACTCTGGTCCTTCCTTTACACAAATTCTCTCCATCACCTGTAGGAGTACAGATGCCAGGTAAAAGCCAGGCTTAGTTTTAATCATTTTCATCCTTTTTTATTTTGTTTAATTGAGAAGGAAGTTGAGAAAACAGGACAGGTTCTCTATTCCTTCATACGGTACATCCAGCAGCTGGGGAACCGCAGTCGTTGACAAAATGTTCAGCTAATTGAAGTCATGCAGTGGGTATTGATGATCTTTCTACATTTAATGGTGAAATAAATCTGCTGCTAGGGAAAAAAATATAGAATAGCTATTTGGCTGATATATGTCTACGCTATCCTCTTCAGGCAAATGAAAAAATAATAATCACTTTCCCAGATGTAATATGTTAATGCTTAATTGCGCTCCTCAGAGCATCTCAAGTTTAAGAAAAATAACATTATAGCATGTTCCATGACTTTTAACTGTTAGATACAAGAAAATACACTGAGATGAAAACGTTTAGTTCACACAGCAACCTGTTGGTGACAGCAAAGTTACACCAATTCAGTGTGGAAGTATGTATTCAAACGACACTACTCAAGCTTTCAAAATATTTGTAAAGTAATGGGCAATATAAGAGATATTTATTAAATGGGACCATTATAAATACATTTAAAACACTCTGGGTATTCCTATTTGTATAATATTTTTGACCTTCGGAGCCTTCAAATTTATAATCATTTGGAGAAATAAAATCTTGATACCCTCATGAAATGTTAGTTTTTCTCCAAACAGGGAAGCATTAGTAGTGCAAAGGTAATGCTATTTGTCACCGAAAAGGACTTTTAACGACAATAACACTGATGGGACTGAAAGTGTAAGTATGAATTGTTCTTAATCCATTAGCATGAATTTTAAAAGCCCAAACATTTTCAAAATTGTATCAAATCCTGCCTACTTGGAATTGCTATGTTAAATTAAGCACCTTTCCAATATCTATTTGCCTCCTCTTTTTCATTAACTTAGACCAATCAGGAAATTTCCTGCTTTATGCTCTATGTAAAAATGAGGTTTGAGCCCTCAGAGGAATGGGCACACTTTGTAAATATAAATTAATATAATCACTTAAAAAATTATGATAGCTAATAACTCTCTTTGTTCTGACTTTGTTTATCCTGTTGTGTCCTGTTACATTTTCCCTTTGTCCGGTTTCCTTCACTACCATTCACACCTTTACTGTTGTTCTGTCCTTCAGTGCCACCTGAAAGGTCATGTCTCCCTGCTGCATTCCTCTCCTCAGTGTCTCAAGCTTGTGTCCTAAACACTTTTCTAACTAACATGCAAAATGAACCCTGTCCGAAATCTGGGGTTTTTATTAGCCTGATTTGATAGCATTTGTATAAGACAAATCTTAAGTATGATTTTTGTTTTATCAGTGTAACATTGTAAACGGTGCCATAGGCAGCAGCAAGGGAGAGAAACACTAGTGTCATGAGCACATTGTCATGGATAGCTTCCTAGCGGTGACCGGCCAGATGAGGTGGAGGAATTTCGTATATGGAAAGTAATGTATTAGGTGAGAAAAAGCAGGGCTTCTTATAGACATTGAAAGCATTTCTGGCTCATATTATTTCAGAGAAGTCTGTGAGCAGAGTGTGCTGGGATATACCTCTAATCCTAGCACTCTGGGTGGCTGAGGCAAGAAGAGAATAAGTTAGAGCACCGACTGGAAAAATTAGTGACTAATTGAGACCCTCAAAATAAAAAAGTAAAAAGAAGGGTTGAGGATGTAGCTCAGTACAAAGGCTCTGGGTTCATTTCCCAGTACTGCTAAATAAATAAATAAAAATATTTTAAAAAGGGAAATTGTAATGAAAGAATTCATCCAAGACATACGTGTAAAAATATAAGTTGAGGGCAATCATGCTGGGTTTACTGGGCTACGTTATGGAGCCATGTATTTACCTGAAGAGCAAGAGGAAGACACTTACAGTATCATAGCTGAAGAGTCTTAATGCTAAAATTCATTTCATTGTCAAGTTGAACTAAACTAATGCATGTTTAATAGTAATGAGAACAAACAAAAGACAGTGCTTGACAATGTAGAAAGATATACTGGTATGCTTGATATAAGTGATAGAAAATATTAAACATATGTTTTGTGTCTGTAATTTCTAGAAAATATTAAATAGATGGTTTGTATCTGGATGTCCTCCCAAAGCCTCATGTGGTCACGGGGAGTGGGCATTTCAGAGGTACCTAAATCCAGAGTTTGTGGTTGGTTTATTGTCCAGTGCCAGGATTGGAGTTGTAAGTGCTGCACACCCATCGGCGTGCTGCGTAAGGAGGGGAAGGCTTGTTTCTCCTGTCTTGTGCCACTGTGCACCGTTGTTTCTCTGCCACCTCATCCTGCTTTGGAGCCAGCTCATTATGAACTGAAATCTCTACAAATGCTGAGCTAAATAAACTTTTCCTTCCTTAACTTTGGGTGTTGGGTATTTTGTTTCAGCAATGAGAGAAAAGTAACTAACAAAGAAATTGGTAGCAGGTTGTGATACCATATAGTTTAGCAGCCTTTGAGAATGGGCAATATAAGAGATATTTATTAATTGGGGATGTAATAAATACATTTAATAGTATTTGGAAAGGTTTGTAGATGTTGCCTAAAAGAGTAGAACTAAAATGCCTTATGCTTTTCTGTATAGGAAATTCTGGTCAGAGCTCAGAAGACCAGAAGGTAATAGAAATTCTACTGGTAAAGACCAGCTTCAGGAAGTTTCTGCTGGGAAGAGGGACTTCACTGGTTGTTGGACTTCAGATGAGGTGTGCTATGGTTTGGCAGGAAGTTTGTCTGCATTTTGCTCATATTCAGGGATTTTGCCTGAGATTGAGATGAATGAAGTGAACTAATTAAACTGGCAGAAGAAATCTCAAGGCAGTCAAATGTTGAGGTGGTGGCATGGATACTGTTGTGGCTTTTAGCCAAAGTTATGTTGAGAATCAAGAGCAACGAGCTGAGCAGCATGATTTAAAAGTGTTATGAATTTGGCCCAAAAGGAATCTCTAGTAAAGCTGTGACCTGCACAGATAAAGCATAGGAGATCTTGACTGAGCATGAAAGATAGCTTGAGGGCATCACAAGAAGCAGAAGTCTCCATCCTTTGTGGTCTCAAAACTGCATAAGTCAAAGACTTTTCTTGGAAGAGCAAGTCTCAAAGCACCATGTTCCAGAATGGTGGTACCACAGAGAATTTATTTCTCAGAATTGGATTTAGAGTGCTCAACAGTCCAGGCATTTGATCCCTACAGCAAAAGGGGGGAAGCCTGGGTACTGTTCCAGCTGGCAGTAAACCTCAGCATCATTGAAGTGATGCAAACGTTGTAGGATTAAGAAGGCGTCTACTCATTTTTCAGAAGGCCTGGGAGGCCAGACAGTGTGCCCCTGAAAAGGCAGTGTGTAAAGCTGTGAGTGTAAAGCCAGAGGTGTAGTGCAGACCCACACAAGCCCTCTGGAGCTCATAACTGGCCAGAGATTGACTCACATGCTGCCTTTGAAACTATAGGACTTAATGTTCGCCTTGCTAGATTTTAGACTTGCTTTGGTCCCAATCATTTGCATTTCCCTGTTTATCTTGTGCCATAAAATATTAGAAATGTTTCACTTTCTTTACATTTGTACAGGGACTGAGTGTTTGCCTCATATCTCAGTAGAGCTTTAGTACTTCTCCTTTTCAGCAATGCTAAAACTGTTAGGACTTTGGCAACTCTTAGAGATGGACTAAATGCCTTTAACACCAAGGAATGTGCACGAGTCTTTGAGGGACCAGGGACAGAATATTACGGTTTCTGTTTGGATGGTCACGGGAAAGTGGACTTTTCAGAGGCAGCTAAACCTGGAGTTTATGATTATTGTCTAGTGCTGGTATTGGAGATGTTAGTGCTATACCTGCCCATTCTGCATACAATGTAAGGGAGGGAAAGTCTTGTCTCTCACCCTTTCGCACTTGTTTTTGTTCTTCTGTCACCAAGAGCTGTTGCACCTCTGACATGCCACCCTGCCTTGGAGCCAGCTGATTATGGATTGAAATCTTTACAAATGGTGAGCTAAATAACCCTTGCCTTTCTTAACTTTGGATATTGAATATTTTGTCTCAGCAATGAGAGAAAAGTAACTAAATCAATGTATTTCTTCTAAAGTATTCTATTTCTATTATAAGTAGAACAGAAATCTGAGTTTATGCAGTAAGAGATGTGAAGTGAGTTTAGTAATACAAGGAAAAAATTGAAATAAACTATTGATAAAGTAATAGAAAAGGAAATTAATCACAGAGTGAGATGCATGAAATTGAGATTTTGGGGGTCAATTCAGTTTATAGGTAACAAAATAATCTGATCATTTGAATTGATGACTGATGTTTTACAAACTTTATACACACACACACACACACACACACACACACACACACCCTCATAGACATCTTCTAAAAATTTTATTGTACTGAAAGACATGTGAAAACATTCTCCATTTCCAGCCATGGAGAACAGGAAGAGATGATTAGGGAATCACAGAAGGAGAGAAGTGTGGTATGAAGAGCAGTGGTATGGATGCACCTGGAGTTGTAAAGCAGGTGATTGAATTGAGTGTTCATTGTCTCCCAAAGGCCCATGTGTAAAGCCTTGATTCCCAGTGTGACTCTACTGGGAGGTGATGGAACCTCTAGGAGGCGGGGCCCAGAGGAGGATCGTTAGGTCATGAGGGAAGAGGCAAGTGTCTTTTCCTTTTCTTTCTTTCTCTCTTTCTCTCTTTCTCTCTTTCTCTCTTTCTTTCTCTCTCTCTTTCTCTCTTTCTCTCTCTCTTTCTCTCTCTCTCTCTTTCTCTCTTTCTCTCTTTCTTTCTCTCTCTCTCTTTCCTTCCTTCCTTCCTTCCTTTCTTCCTTTCTTTTTCTTCCTTCCTTTCTTTCTTTCTTCCTTTCTTCATCCTTGAAAATGATTTTGGGACCAGTGCGCTTCCTTTTCCTTGTTCTTTTTGAATGCTGATTCCTGTGATTTATATTTATTTATTTATTTATTTTTTTTTCGGTACTGGGGATCGAACTCAGGACCCTGCACTTGCTAGGCAAGCTCTTATTCCACTGAGCTATATCCCCAGCCCCTGTGATTTATATTTAATTCTGCCACACATTCCTGCCATAGCATGTTGCCTGTTTAGAGGCCTGATGTAATAGGCTACATATCTTAGACTAAAATCTCCAACATTGTGAGCAAAGATAACCATTTCTTTTTGTAGGTTAATTATTTCAGTTGTTTTGTTATAGTAAGACAAAGCTGACATATACACACCAGTTGTTTGTAGCAATTCTGATTTGTTTTTGTATCCTCCATTTACCCAGGTCATATTTTCTAAAGAATTCTGACATACATAAGTAATGGAAACACCCCAGTAGACACAAGTGGAAAATATTTGGCAGGAGAGTCTAAGTGCTTGATATGACTGCTAAGCTGGTTGGGAAGAAGAAGGAACGTGTTACACGGAGCTGACAGAAGAGGAGACGTAAAGAAGCCAAAGGGACAGACATTTCTGAGGGCAAACAGAGGATGCGTTAGTGCTACAGCTGGAGACAGAACACAAAAGATAGGAAGATATGGCGACGGGATTCCCGAACTGAACAATTTATATGTGAATGATATTCAGAGCAACATAAAATTAAGACTTGTCTGTGTGTGTATAAATGAGACTCCAAACTCTGTGAGGGCACAAGAAATCAATATAGCCAATATTTAATATATATCTTGAGTCATGTATTTTGTCTGTCTCAATGAAAGAACTTAAAATGTAACCAGCTTTTCCTCTGTTTGAACCTGGAGTTATTCAGTATGTGGGGAAGACAAAAAATATGCGTGCTATTCTTTGCTCTTTGGAGGATCATAATGGAATTTTTAAGTGGTTATCAAAGGAGGTTGACTAGCCCGGATGATTCTGTCTGCCTGAGTAACTTCAGTGTGAGATAGAGCGTGGTTCTGTGTGTACACAAAAGAACTGTATGATAACAAATATTTGTACATTGCATAATACTTTAAGTTTTTTCTCATATGTTGTGAAGCTTGATTTTCAGAGAAAACTGTGTAGTGGTATGTAAAATATCATTGCTATTAGACAGATAAGGAAAATGAAATACACACTATTCAAGGGTCTCATCCAAATTCCCAGGATGGGATAGTGGCTTAGTAAGGCAAACAAAGCAGACCTCTTAGCTTAAGGTTCAAAGCTCTACCCGCAAAAATGCCTTTTAACATTGTAAAGTAAGCATTTGGTTTTATGAATTACAGTGGAAATTTTTTCATTATTCATATTTCTGGTTATGAATTAATTGAAAACAAATTTTAAAATAGCATATTGTCCTGAAGGTGACTTTACAAGACACATTTAGGGAAAACTGTGATTAAATCTAGTTGTCTGAGTTTCTTTTGCTCTCTAGCAATAATAGACAAATTTATTAATATTATAATTCACTGGTCAGAAAAACTGTGTCAACTGAAGGCAGAGGCAATGTGTAATTTTCTGTTGTGTTTTCTTCAATTCAAAAGGGAAAGGATTCTGCCCTATATAATGGAAAGGGAAAAAAATGTAAATACAGATAGAAAAGCCAGTGACAAAATGCCAGAAATGAGCTGGACCAATTCACCAGCTCTTGAATTACGCGCAAATCCAGCCCATCATCTCATGCAATTATGCTGAACCCCATTTCATTCTCTTTTGCTAAAACAAGGCACTGTACAATAGATACCACAGAATGGAATCTCAATTGTTGAATTGGAAGGGTTGAAATCAACATTTACTGTCACTCAATTTGGATTACAAGGCATTTAACAGCTGTAACAGTGATTTCAGGCAGGTTGCAGGCTAAGTGTCCATGGTTTGTCAGTTCAACATGTCTCTGATGATAACAAAAGCAAGACTGCTTCAGATTTGTAGTAACCTTCCAGATATGTGAGGAAACAGAGACTGTGTGATGTGCCTAGGCATACATAAGAGTATTCAGATTTCTTGATTGTGTAAATATTTCTGATTCTTCCTTATGCCCTCACCTGTCCTAGGTCCATCAGTGTAATGCATTGTTATGATACTGCTAGCCTGTTTATTCTAACTTACCCATAACAGGATAAAGCACAGTGCCTGGGGGGTGGGTCACTGTCCTGCCCATCATGAATAAGTGATCAGAACACGACTCTATATTCATTTAACAACAAGAGCAAGAACACGATTCTGTAGTCATTCCACAACAAAAATCAATTGTGCATTTTCCATGTCTCAGACACTAGAGTATACAGTGGTGACAAATATAGACACTGTCCTTGTGTTGATAGAAGTTAATGATGACTTGGAGTTATTCCACCTTCTTAAATCGTGAATCCCTCACTACTGGTAAATTTTACCCACTGAAAATGTCTTTTATCTCATAAAAGGTGAACTCAGTCCTTTTCCTATAACATTTCAGTAGCTATGTAGAAGATTAATCCAAAAACAAAAAATATGAACTGGGATAGTAATCATACTGATATGTCATTTATGTAAATTCATTATTTTGAAGTTTCAGAGAGAACATGATATCAATGACTAGGAAAAGCCGCACAAAATTTTTTGTCTATGTTCATGACATGCTATAAAATTTCATAGTTCTATTTTTTTGGTATGTACTTTTCTCTCTACCTGTTTAACTTCTCCACTGAGACTATGGTCAGAAATCACCTCCAAGAGGTATTTTATATTGTTTCCAGTTTCATGTTTCCCAGGCTTTAAAATCTGTAAGAATTGTCATTGCAGGGTTTGGTACAGTTCCTGACCCATAGCTTCCCACTGAATCAATAAATGGTATATGTTACATACTTTGAATATAGCATTGGTCACATGCTATTAAAATTACTTACAGAGTGTCTCTCATTAGATAGAGTTCCTTGGAGCACAGGCCAAAATATATTTATCGAGCCCTAATCTGCACACAACTACACCGATATACTTAATGGCTTTTGACAAATGATTGCTGTCATGTAATGAAGCTGTAAATATGAGACATGCCTCTTCCATTATCCCCAAAGTCAGCTCCTTTTCATTAAAATTTCCCACTCATTGTCAGGTTGACTTTTATTCTGAAATTCACATAAATTCTACATGATATAATAGGATATATAATTAAATATATAACATACATAATTAATTCTATTAGTATATATTATACAAATGGAATTATACTGTACATAGTATTTTGTGCTTGCTTTCTTTAATTTACTGTTGTACACGAAGTTTCATGCACAGCAATGCATGCACAGTAATACTTTGTTTCCTTTCACTCTTCAATACTCTTCAATTATATTGATGTTTAATGTACTCATTAATTGAAGGACTTTTTTTGCTCCCAATTTGCGGTTATAATGAATAAAACTGCTATGAATATCAACATACAGATCGTCAGGCAGACATCCATTATCATATATTAAGTATTGAACTGCTTTATAAGATATTACTTACAAAGCAGTTTGCTGCATTGCATTCACACGAACGGTGGAATTCTGGTTGTTTTCTGTCCTCCCTGATACTTGGTGCTCTCAGGAGTGTTAACCTTAGTCATGCTAGTCAGTGCTACCTTCAACTAATGACACTGAACATGTTTTTATGTGTTTAAGGATCTTACCTTTTTTGATGGCAAGTCTCAAAAATTTCTCCTACTTTCTAAATCAAGTTATTTGCCACCTACAAATATTTCATGAATTTTTTACATAGTCAATATCTAAGTTTTAATTAGATATATACATTCTGCAAATATTTCTTCTAGACAGCATGTAGTTGGGCTTTGCTGCTTTATATAACCTGGCAATATATCCCTGTTATGGTTCATACATTGTGTCAACTTGGGGAGTCCAGAGGTTTGGCTGAGTGATTCAGCCGGAAGCCAGGGTGCTTACTTTGTACACATCCTGACCCTGTGGAAGAGGAGGGCATGGAGATTGTGTGAGAGCTACATGCCCCCTGGGTGGGGGTAGCCTGTTTACCATGTAAGGGAAGAGAAGAGGCTGCTTGGAGCCATTCCTCCCTTTTGCTGGTTGTTTGTGCTGTGCTCTGCTGCTATGAACATTTGCCCTCTGCCATGTGCCACTCTGCCTCAGAACCAGCCAGTTAAGGACTGAAACCTCCACAAACTGTAAGGTAAGTAAACCTTTTCTTCCTTCATTTTGGGTGTTGGGTATTTTGTCTCAGCAACAAAAGAAAAGTAACCAAGACAATCCCAATTAGTTATTGGGTTTGAACCATATTCATTTAATATAAATTGCAATAGTGTTGATTATAACCTACCAGGTTAATGTTTATTTTATATTATTTATCCTACTTTACTTTTCTCTTTGTACCTCTAAGATTAGTTGTGTGCTTCTACTATAATTTCCTTGTTGATTTATTATGTTAGTGGGAGTTTTAAAGCTTTATCTTTAATTTATAATAAACATCCCTGTCATATTCTATATGTTTACTCACATATATCATATTCTTTTCTCTTTTTTGTGTTGTCTTTCAGTGCTTTAGATGTCTGCTTTATATTCCCGCCTGTCATTATTTCACACAAGATGTTATGAAAATAACAACTATGATTTTTCAACATCACTTTTATGTGTAATCTAGTTTTTGAAACGTTAAAAATATCTATCTTTCCATCCACCCATGCATGCAGCCAAGCCTGAGCCTCTAGGCTGAAGGCCGACAGGTTTCAGACTCAGGAAAAGCAGGTGGTGTTGAAGACTGAGTCCAAGGCAAAAAGAAATATCAGTTTATCAGTTTAAAGGTAGTGCAATGAGGAGTGGATGGAACCCTGTTCATGACATCATTTTAGGTGTTTCTGGGATTTTTCCTGCATGAACTTAACATTTTAATTAATTGAATGAATAAAGTGCATTTCTTTCCCTAATGTGTGAGCTTCATCCAATCAATTGAAGCCCTGAATAGAACAAAAAGATTAGTTCTTCTGTGAACAAGAAAGTCCATGACTTTATGGCTGAAACAGAAATAAAATGCCACCTGAAGATTGTTACCAACAGCATAAAAGGAGAAATGGAGGGGAAGATGGTGTGCTGTTGATTCTCCTGGAGAAGCTTGTCACACTGGCTTACCTGATATGAACTCAGCTGTTATCATCAGAGGAGCTCAGGTCCTCACTGTTACTCAGGATGGCTGTGGTTCTTTTTCTGGGAGTTCTGGTTCTTACCTTGAAAATTGATTCCTAGCTTCAATGCACATCCTTTAGCCTACTGGCACTGATCCTTCATCCCGTGTGTGCAGACTTTTTCTAGCTTCCACCACTGACCTTTAGGCTTTCCCAGTAAAGATCCTTGATTCTTAAGACATGGTCATGGTCTTTAGCTCTTTAGCTGGACTTGTGCAGGACATTGTTATGGGATCCAGGCCCTCAGCTGGACTCTTTGGGTCTCTAGTGCATCTACAGTTCTCCTGCATTTGATGTTTTTGGGTGACTATTACAAAATAGTCCTACAAATTATGTGTCCTTTATTAAATCTATCCACTTGTAAACCCTGACTACAACAATAAGTTAGGATTTCTTCTTTTTTTAAAGTAAAAGCACAAAAACATATTAACAAACAGACACAAAGTAGCATAAGAAATAGTACAATCAAAACTGGTTTACAGACAATATGACATGGACTCAACAATGGTTGTTGCTTTACCTATAGATATCTTCGAAGTGTATATTCGTGAACACAGATACAGACATGCGAAATTGGTCAAACAATTAATCATCTCAACAACAGAGAAAAAAAGAAAAAAAAAAAAGAGAAACCGGAAAGCATTAATAAAGAGGCACAAAGTAGTACAATAACAGTAAGATCAGAATTGAATTATAGACAAAGCATCAGAAAACCAACAGTAGTTGCTGCTTTCCATATTGATATCTTCAAAGTGTGTGCTCAGGATAACACATAGAGACATACAAGATTGATCGAATAACCTGTCATCAACTATTTCTTAGCATTAAGTGATATAATACAATAGTAGAACCATGTTAGCCCTCCTGCACGTATGTATATACATATATACATACATACATTTTTGCCTCTTTCTTTTCTCCTTTCCCTCGTCCCATCTGTTCTTTGCTTTTGAACAGATTTCCTTCATGTCTCTTAGTTTATATTCCCACCCTCAGGTTCTTACATCAGTGATACAATACGTTGCCTGCTCATGTATCGCTGATTTATTTCACTTATGAGTATGGACTCCAGTTTTGACCACTTGCCTACAAAGTCCCCAAAACTGTCTTTCTTTATAGCTGAATAATATTCCATCATATAAAAATGCCACAGTTTTTTATTCCAGTCTTCTGTGGCTGGACATTTGGATTGCTTCCACATTTTAACTATTACAAATTGTACTGCTATAAACATGGGTGCATATATATCAGAGTGATATGATGTTTTCAGATCTTCTGGGAAAATACCCAGAAGGGGAATAGCTGCTTTGAATGGAACCTCTAGACCTAGTTTGCTGAGAAATCTCCTAACTGCTCTCCATAGTGGTCGCACCAGTCTGCATTCCGACCAGCAGTGTAATAGAGTCCCTATTTCTCCACAGCCTCGCCAGCATTTGTTATTGGATGATTTTTTTATACTGGCCAGTCTTACTGGGGTGAGATGAAATCTTGATGTTGTTTTTATTTGCATTTCTCGAACGACTAAGGATGTGGAACATTTTCTCATATATTTATTTGCCATTTGTATTTCTTTATCTGAGAAGTGTGTATTCATCTCAGCTGCCCCTTTCAGGATTGGGTCTTTGAATTTGGACAGGTGCATGTTTTTTAATTCTTTGTATGTTCTAGATAGCAGTCCTTTGTCTGAGGGACAGCCAGCTAGGATTTTTTCCCAATTTGTGGGTTTTCTTTTTACTTTGCTGGTGATTTCTTTAGACGCACAAAAACTTTTCAGAAGGATGAGGTCCCAATTATTGATTCTTTGAAGTGTTTCCCTTGCAGTTTCATTTTTGTTCATGAACTCTCTGCCTACTCCTATGTCTTCAAGATTTTTACCTACTTTCTCTTCCAATAGATTTAGAGTTTCTGTTTTAATGTTGAGGTCTGTGATCCATTTTGACCTGAGTTTGGTGCATGGT
>PVLD010000892.1:50142-78562 GCA_004027595.1 Dinomys branickii | reverse complement strand
GAGCCAGTTTTCCAAGCACCATTTATTAAACAGGCCTTCTTTTTTTCAGTGAGTTTGGTTGACCCTTTTGTCAAATATTAGGTAGCTGAGTGGGTTTTTCGTTGTGGTTGCACCTTCCAGTCTGTTCCATTGATCTTCAGGTCTGTGTTTTAGCCAGTACCAGGTTGATTTAATTGCAGTAGCTTTGTAGTATAATTTCAGGTCAGGGATTGTAATTCCACCTGACTTGTCCTTATTGCCCAGGATTGCTTTTGCTATTCTGGGTCTCTTCTGGTTCCAGATGAATTTGAGGCATATTTTCTCTAGATCTGTGAGGTATGTTAATGGTAGTTTGATGGGAATTGCATTGAATCTGTACAACAGTTTTGGTAGTATGGCCATTTTCACAATGTTAGTTCTTCCTAACCATGAGCGGAGTGTTTTTCCATTTATTGAAATCTTCTTCAATCTCCTTTTTCAGAGTACTGTAGTTTTCACTGAATAAATCAATAAATCTTTCACATTCTTTGTTAGATTGATTCCTAAGTATTTCAATTTCTTGGTTGCTATTGTAAAAAGTATGGCTTCCTCAATTTCTCTCTCAGTCTGTTTGTTGTTTGTGTATAGGAATGCTATTGATTTTGGGGTGTTGACTTTGTATCCAGCTACGCTGCTGAATTTGTCAATTAATTCCAGGAGTTTTCTTGTGGAATTTTTGGGATCCTCCATGTATAGTATCATGTCATCTGCAAATAGTGATAGTTTGACTTCTTCCTTTCCTATCCTTATTCCTTTTATTTCTCTCTCTTGTCTAATTGCTCTGGCTAATGCTTGCAGGACAATGTTGAATAGGAATGGTGACAATGGACATCCTTGCCTTGTTCCTGACTTTAAAATGAAAGTTTTCAGTTTGTGTCCATTTAGTATGATGTTGGCTGTTGGTTTATTATAGATGGCTTTGATCAGATTGAGGTAGAGGCCATCTATTCCTATTTTTTCTAAGGTTTTCAACATGAATGCATGCTGGACTTTATCGAAAGCCTTTTCTGCATCTATTGAGATGATCATGTGGTTTTTGTCCTTGACTGTATTAATATAGTGTATTACATTAATTGATTTGCAAATATTGAACCATCCCTGCATTCCTGGAATGAATCCTACCTGGTCGTGGTGTATAATTTTCCTTATGATTTGCTGTAATCTATTTGCCAATATTTTGTTGAGTATCTTTGCATCTATGTTCATTAGAGAGATTGGCCTGTAGCTCTCTTTGTTGGTTGGGTCTCTCTCTGGTTTTGGTATCAGTATAATACTTGCCTCCAGAAATGTGTTGGGGAGAGTTCCTTCCTTTTCGATTTCATTGAAGAGTTTGAGGAGTGTTGGCATTAGATGTTCTCTAAATGTTTTATAGAATTCTGCTGTGAATCCATCAGGGCCTGGGCTTTTCTTTGTTGGTAAGTTTTTAATAACGTTTTCAATCTCATTAATTGATATTGGGTTGTTCAGGATTTTTACGTCTTCCTGATTCAATTTTGGTAATTTGTACCTTTCTAGGAATCTGTCCATTTCTTCTGTATTTTCTATCCTGTGGGAATACAGATTTTCAAAGTAGGTATTAATGATCTTTTGGATTTCTGTGGGATCTGCAGTGACTTCGTCCTTTTCATTCCTTATTGCATGAATTTGAGATCTTCCCCTTCTTTATTTGATAAGGTTGGCTAGGGGTTTATCAATTTTATTTATTCTTTCAAAGAACCAACTCTTTGATTCACTAATTTTTTGTAGAGTTTTTTTCATCTCAATTGCATTAATTTCTGCCCTGAGTTTTATAATCTCCTCCCTTCTTTGGGCTCTTGGTTTGGCTTGTTGCTGTTTTTCTAAGAGTTTGAGGTGTATCATTAGGTTATTTGTTTGCTCTCTTTCTGTTTTCTATGTATATGATTTCATTGCTATAAATTTCCCTCTGAGGACTGATTTCATTGCATCCCACAGATTCCGGTAGGTTGTACTTGCATTTTCATTTATTTGTAGGTATTTTTTAATTTCTTCTTTAACTTCTTGTGTGACCCATTTGTTATTCAGTAGGTTGTTGTCTGATTTCCAAGTTTTTATGTGGTTTTTGGAGTTCTCTTTGTCATTAATTTCCAATATCATTGCACTATGGTCCGATAATATGCATGGGGTAATTTCAGTTGTTTTGCATTTAGGTAGATAAGCTCTATGGGCTACAATGTGGTCTATTTTAGAGAAAGACCATGTACAGCTGAGAAAAATGTGTATTCTGATGTTGTGGGGTGGAACACTCTATACATCTACTAAGTCCATTTGTTCACACTTTTGGTTCAGGTCTGTTATTTCTTTGCTGAGTTTCTGTCCAGTTGACCTGTCTCTTTGCGTCAGAGGGGTGTTTAGGTCCCCTATTACAATAGTGTTATAGATTATTTGGTTTTTCATGTCTGTTAAGATTTGACTTGTAAAGTTAGGTGCTCCATTGTTTGGTGCATAAATGTTTAGGTTTGTTACCTCTTCCTCTTGCAGCTTTCCCCTAACTAGTATGTAATGGCCTTCTTTATCTCTTTTGATTGTTTTTGCTTTGAAGTTTACATTGTTTGCAAACATAATAGCTACCCCTGCTTTTTTCTGGGGACCTGTTGCATGGAGAATTGTTTTCCAACCTTTAACTTTCAATCTGTGGATTTCTTTTTGAGTAAAATGTGTTTCCTAGGGGCTGGCGGTATAGCTCAGTGGCATAAGCGCTTGCCTGGTAAGTGCAAGGTCCTGAGTTCAATCCCCGGTACTGGAAAAAAAAAATTAGTAAAATGTGTTTCCTGTATACAGCATATCGTTGGATTGTGTTCCTTAATCGACTCTTCCAATCTTTTCCTTTTGACTTGTGAATTGAGGCCATTTACATTAGTGGTTATAATGGTCATACGTTGGCTTATTCTAGTCATGTTATTTACTTGTTGTTGTTTTCCTTCTTTTACTGACTGTTTACCTACTTGTTCTGTCTAGGGAGTTATTTCTATCGTTGTTCTTGGGATTGTGGTCTTTTTTTCTCTGTCTAGAATATCTTTTAGTGCTTTTTGCAATGCTGATTTGGCACTCATGAAGTTCTTCAGTTGTTCTTTGTCATTGAAATATTTTATTTCTCCATTGAATTTGAGGGATAGTTTTGCAGGATACATTAGTCAGGGTTGGAAGTTGTTTTGTTTCAGAATCTGTAAGATCTTGCTCCAAGCTCTTCTTGATTTCATGGTTTCCGTTGAGAAGTCTGCTGTGATTCTGATGGGCTTTTCTTTATAGGAGATCTGTTTCATTTCTCCAGCAGCTTTTAATATTGTGTTCTTTTGCTGGATATCTGGGATCTTGACTATTATATGTCTGTGTGTGTTTTTCTTTGGGTTATGGATCGTTGGGATTCTATATGCCTCGTTTAACTGAACTTCAGTATCTTTTACCTTGTTTGGGAAGTTTTCTGCTATTGTTTCAGCAAATATTCTTTTTATATCGTTTGTGTGGTCTCCTGCTGTTTCACTCACTCCTATATCTCGATTATTATTTCGTTTTGCCTCATCTTGCAGCTGTTGGATTGATTTTTCTTGTGTCTTTGATGATTTTATGAGATCCTTTCACACTCATAAGCTGCGATGCTCTCTTCAAGGTCTGAAATTCTACCTTCGGTTTCATTTAAGCAGTTTTGCAAGCCTTCAGTGGAAGTTTTCAAATCCTGGCAGTCTCTTTGGACCTGTTTCATTCTTGGTAATTCATTCCTAAATTGCTCTTGTAACCTTTCCATTTGTTTCCTATTTTCTTCTATTCTTTTATCTATTTCTTCTCTATGTGTATGGAACTTTTCTTCCATCATTGTTTTCAGCTCGTTTTTTGTGTGAGAGATCATTGCAGGATGTGGCTTATTTCTGCTTTAAGCTCTTTTATGGCCTGTTGGAGTTGTTTCATTTCGGATGCAATCGTTTCGTAACTTGCAGGTATGTGGCTTCCTGGTTCCCCCGTATCCTCGCATTCAGGACTTGTTCTGGGTGGGGTTGAGTTCTGAGACTGCGTTTTGTTCTTCTGGCTTCCCATTTTTGTGTATCAGATTCAAAATATTGAGCAATAAATTACCCAGGCAGTTCAGCAGGCAAAGGTCTGCTGCAGAGGCTGCTCCAGTGACTGCTTCTCTTCGGGAGAATGTCCCTTAAGCTTTCTGCTGAGAGTTCCACTTAAAAGGCTGTTCAGATGCTGGTTTGTTGAGTGAGCTACACCCTACCGAGAGACCTTGGTGGGGTGTGTGTGAGACTGCTCCCCCACCCTCCCAGGGTTCCCTGCAGGTATAGGGACGGATGTCCTCCCCCACTCGGTGATCTGGTCGCAAGCGCAGATAGCTCACCCGTTTTCGGAGTCCCTGCCGGCAGGAAGGTTCCAAAGTGCCAGTTTTTTGTGCTATGCTCGCGATCCGCCGCTCCCCCTCACTTCTGTTTCCTTGCGCTCTCCGGGTCTGGGGGAGGGAGTGGGATGCTCCGCTCCTCTATGCTCCTCGTGCCGCCTCGGCCATGGACTGTAGGCTGCTGAGGGCCTTGGCTGCGTAGCCTGCCTGAGGTGCACGAGATCTGAGACCGCCCTGCGTTGCTGCTGCTAAAAAGCCGATTTCTGACGGGAGTCGCTGGCGAGCTGAACCGGTTCGGGAGGCGGGAGGGATCGAGCTGGCTGTGCCCCCAGGGCAATCGGACCCAGCCAAGCCACCTCCTGTCCACCCCGCCGAGCGTCTCTGTTGCCCAGCGTTCAGGGCTTTCCCACATCTCGCCACGGCAATTTGGGCCGCCCTACCGTGTCTCCCCCGGCAGCTCAGAGAAACACGTTCAGTTTGAACTTCCCAGCCGAAGTCCCGGCATTCACGCTCGCCAAGTCTCTCTCGAGCTGGTGGTGTTTATCAAGGAGGATCGCTCCTTTGCTGCTCACTTGGTCTCCATCTTCCGGTAGTCAAGTTAGGATTTCTTATACTAGAAACTAGTGGATGTGTATGTGTTATGGTTTCTGTCTGTATATCCCCTCCCAATCCTCATGCAGTCATGGGGCTGGCTTCTAGATTTTTGATGGATCAATAATCCAGTGCTGGGGTTATGGGTGTGAGTGCTACACCTGCCCCTGGGATGGACAGTTTGTATACAATGTAAGGGAAGGAAATAGGCTGCTTGCTGCTGCCATTTCCCCCTTGGCTCTTGCCGCTTTGCTGTTCCGCCACTATGAACTGCTACCCTCTTACCACATGCCACTAGGCCTTGAACACACAAGCACAGACTGGAGCCTCCACAAACTGTGAGCTAAATAAACCTCTCCTTCCTTAATTTTGGGTGTGAGTTATTTTGTCTCGGAAACTGAGAGAAAACTAACTGAGACAGTAAGCTCAGTCAGAAAAACTCACAGACACACCCAAATTGATTTTTGACCAATAATATCTGGACACACAATGACCCAGTCAAGCTGACACAGAATTAACTATTATATATAACTTCGCTGATGAGTTGAAAGAAAAAAGATACTAAAAATGCATTGAAAAAATGAATAGATGCTAAAAGACTAATGACAAGGAAATACATATAAAACTATACTCTAGTTTGTAAAGTTGTTTCTTTGTAGGTATGGATTAACATTTTGGTAAAAAATGTCCAGGTATTACATATTGATATCTTCAGATTGGATACTCTTATCACCTTGTCTGCAATTCTCACTTGCTTATATTGTTTTTGTGTTATTTTCTAAATGTATGCATGTTTGTTTATATATTTTCATCCTTTTTTATTTAAAATTTGAAAAACACAAGAAATGCCCATGTATTCTGGAATTAGAGAAATATTAAATGCATGGTAGACTGTGAAATCCAGAAGTCTAACTATGAGGATGAAAAGTGTCAGGGAGAAAGGCCAAACAGTGTGGTGTGTGTGTGTGTGTGTGTGTGTGTGTGTGTGCGTGCGTGTTTGTATATGTGTTTGCATGTGAGTGTGTGCATATATATAGTATATACATATATATTTTCCAGATCTGTCTACTGAGAGTTAATAAGGAGAAGCAACTTTCCATTCACAGTGAAAACACCTAAGTCCTAGTTCTTAATTTCTAATTCCATTCTCCAATAAAAGAGAAGTAGGGAAGTTCTCAGTGTTCGGGGGTTCAGTCCATAGTCAGCTGGCCCTAAGGCAGAAACACCTTGGAGGAAATGCATGGTACAGGGAAGCTGTTTACCTCACTGCAGCCATGAGACAGAGAGAAGGCAAAAGCAAGGGAGGGAGACAGTGTACAGAGACTGGTTCCGCACTCACATACCTGTCCTGACTGAGCCCAGTCTCTTAGCAACTCAGTTAACCATGCACTCGTGAATGGCTCAGCTCACTGCTAAGCATCTGTATGCATCTGATCAGCTTCCAAAAGCCCCGCCTCTGAACATGTGAGACTTCAAGGAAATTGTAGATCTATATTATTACAAGCATATAACATCCTGTAATGTTAGAAAGTAGGAAGTGCTCAAAACTCACAGTGATGGAGGCAGGTCACAAGGAATACAGGAGCTGTTATGGTTTGGAACCAAATGCCCATTAAAAGTTTCATGTAATCAGAAGTGAGGCTTTTGAAAGGTGATCGGATGAGTATAGCTGCTGAGCAATGGATTAGTCTACTGACCTAGTTAGTAGTTTGAACATACTGTCGGGTGATAGGGGCTTCTTGGAGGAGATGTGTCACAGGGGACATGCCTGGAAAGGGGTATTCCTATTATTCCTACACAGTTTATTTCTGTCTCTGTGTCTGTGTCTCTGTCAGTGTCTCTGTCTCTCTCCTTCCATCTCTGTCCCTTTCCTTGCTACCATGGGTTGCTTTCTTCGGCCTGGCCTTTTTTCCTGTGATTTTTATCTTGGAGCCAGCCAACCATGGTCTGATCCCTCAGAAACCTTGAGCAAAAATAAATCTTTTCCAGTTTAAGTTCTGTATATCAGGCATCAGGTCCATGTGAAAAGTTATATTCAGGAGTCAACTAAAACTCTGATGACCAAATATAAAATACTTTGCTCAGAAACTAACTAAATAACCATATATTCATTTATAACCCACAAGTTCATTTTGACAAAACAAAATGATTGAATAAGGAAGATATGAAGACAGTAGGTAAATTTTTCTTATGGAAAAATACCACTTAATTTATTTGGATATCCTGTTTTAAGGTGGAAATAAATTCTCACACCCTAAGTTTGGGATACACACAATGTTTTCTTTTGAAGAAATATAATGTGGAAAGCAGCAAAGATGGAGAACCCATCAAACTCTATTTCTGCCAGGTGGTCAAGATTAGATTCAGCAGTGTCAAGTCACGTTAGTAGCGTGGACTTTGCTAGGATGAAAGTGAATGATGTATTATTTCTGCAGTCTCTCAAAATCTATGTCCCTGTCTAACCATTAAAAAATCAAAGTCGAAGGAATGTTCTACAAAGTAGCTGACTAGCACTTATCAAAATTGTTAAGGATATCAAAAACACTCCAAATATGACAAACCATTACATAGAGAATTGTAAGGAAAAAAATTGATGAAGTGACAGTAAAAATAATATTAATAATGATAACAGAGCTAATATAGTATCCCAGATTAGATTCTGAGGAAAAAAGCCAGTAACCAAAAACCAAGGAAATGTGAATAAATTATACCCTTGTAATAATAATACTGTGTCAGCATTTGTTCATTAATTATGAAAAATGTGCTTTAATGATGTAACATATTAACAGAAAGGGAAATAGGATGAGAAAACAGAGAGTAGTATTAACGTTTTTGTAACTTGTCTATAAAAGCAAAAGTATACTAAAATTAAAAGCAAATTAAATATTAACTTAAACAGCATTGCAAATATATCAGCCAAGTATAATGCGTAGACTTTACTTGTACCTTGATTAATAAGAACACACATATGTATAGAAATATACACACATATGTATACACAAATAAAATATGATAGGACTATATACATAATACATATACATATATATATGTTATTAGTACCACCATAAAGTAACTAAAAGTAATTCCTAAAACCTGTTGGAAATTTTTTTGTTCATATAGATGCATATATATTCTTGAAAATATTTACATATGAAGATGTATATATGCAAACAATATGCATTAACTAATTAATATGCAATATACATATACAAAATACCCATGTATATTAAAATCTAAATCTATATAACCAGGAAAATAAGAATAATAATTTGAGGGATTACTGATTATTCTATGCCTTTATTTAGTGCTGGTAGTATGGTTATGATAAAAATGAATATTTTTTTGAATGCCAGGTAATACGGTATATACATGGGAGATTTTCTTAAAACAGATCTGATTTTGGGTAAGGTAATGCAAATCGGGTAGTGTTACATACACAAAATGTAGCTTATTGTGGGTTGAAAATTACTGAAGCCAATTAATGAGCAGATAGTAGTTTGATACACTTCTCTTTTCTATCTGTACATATTTTAAAACCTGATAAAATGTAATTTTAATTCAAAAAAATTTAAAGAGCATGATAACTTGCTGTTTGGGACAAATTCTTCATGTAAATATGTATGACTAATCATTAATTTAAATGTAAATGAATATATTAATAAGACAGAATAGATTTTTGTTTGTACCAGGAAATGAACTCATGACCTCACACTTCCCAGGCAGATGCTGTGTTGCTAAGCTAAATCCGCAGCAATAAGACAGAATAGAAAGTTAGGTACAGATTCATGTCTTTGTGAAATGCGTTTGACAACAAAGATATTATTCCAAGTGTTGCAACATGCAGAAAAGTTTACTCAAGATGAATTGTATACATAACTCTGCAAATCAAAACAATGAAATATTAGATGACAATATAGTGATACATTCATGACTTCCAGACTATAGGAAATTCTTCAGCAAAAACAAAATGCACTAACCACAAAGGAAAACATGTATAAACTACACTGTAAGGATTGGTATTGATGAAAAGACATAATTTAAAGGATAGAAGTAGAAAAAAGTATAAAACATTTAACTGAAAAAGATTCATGTCCATAGTATATAATGAAATATTGGAGATCAATAAGGAAAAGAAGGCAATTCTTAAAAGTTTAAAGATATTTAACAAGTCTTTTGCAGATAGAGGATGGGAAATATACAACAAACATATTAATAACGTTCAGTCTAATTAATCAGTAAAAGGCAAATTAAGATGTAAATATAATATCCTTTGTATCTGCCAACTTTGTTAAAAAATAAGAAAATTGGACGGTATCAAGTGTAGTGAGAATGTGAAACAGAAATGGATATTAGAAGTCTAAAGTGCTACTTTCCATTAGTACATGCATATAGTACATCACGTATGCATTTGCTCCATGCAGTTGGTACATAAACAAAACACGTCTTAATTCTCGCTTTCAATCCCTTCCCCCTCCATCTCTAGATCCTCTTTTGATTAGAGAACGATCTACCTCCTTACATCTTTTTCTATTATTTTGCACTTTATGTGTAATTTGGATTTCCTCATGTAGGAGAAATCAGGCAACGTGGTTCTGATATATTTCACTTAACGTTATGTTTCCAAGGTGCAACCCTTTTCCTACAAATGACTTATCCTTCTTTATGGCAGAACAGTGCTCCATTGTGTGTAAATATCACATTTTGTATCCACGCACTTATTGATGGATAGATAATGCTTTTAACTCTTTTGTGAAGATAAATAAAAGTGGAATAGTTGGGTCATTCAGAATTTCTAGTTTTAGCCTATTGAGAAATCTGATTTCCATAGTGGTTGTGCTGGTTTATTTTCCAACCATTCCACCAATACTGTAGACCATTGCCTTTTTTCCTGTAGCCTCACCAGACTTTGTTATTACTTGATTTCTTCCTGATGGCTAATTTTTTCTGGGTAAGACAGAATCTCAGAGTTGTTTTAACGTGCATTTTGAATGGCCAGCTAAGCATTTCTTCAAAAATTTATTTTTCATATGTATTTCTGTGAAGGATCTATTCATTTTTCTTGCCAAATATTTGAATCATCCTTTCATTTTGTGGGGCCTAATTTTTCTGTGTTCCTTAGATACTCTAGGTATTAGTTATCTGCCTAAGGAATAACTGGAACATTTTTTTCCCATTATGTAGGTTGTCTTCTTTCATTTTGTGATGTCCTCATTGGTTTTCTTTTATGGAGTAATGTAGTTTTTATGGTAAAGGGCTTTCTCTTCCTTAGGGTATCCGTCAGTGTTTACTAAAGAAAAGGATATAACACAAGATAGGCAAGTAAGTAAGAATTTACAAGAGTTCTTGTAAGGACCACCCACAGAGTCAAATTTGGAAGAGTACAGAAATTCTGTCTACACACCAGAGACAGAAGGATTCAGTTGAAAATCTGGAGCTCACTGCAATGTCTCATGCTAGTCCATATCAGGAGGCCAACAGTCTGTGAGGAAAGGCTGAAGAGTCTACACTGGAAAACTGAAGGATCTGTGCAGCTCAAGAGTCTTTGCTGGAAGCCAGGAGATGATGTCCAAGGTGAAGGTGAAGACTGGAGGTCCCCTGAAGAAACAGGAGGTCTGTCCTTTCTCATTTCCCCTGTACACCGTCCAGGAATTAAGCCATGGTGTGGAATTGCTGAGGCAGTTTATCTGAGGTTCTCTTACTCAAGTTGACACAATCAATCAACCAAAACACTTACATAGGTTAATTAATAAGCACATAATTTTTCTTAGTGCTATTGTGAATGGTGTAGTCTTCCTAATTTATTTCTCAGTGGGTTCATTACCAGCACACAGTAACACTGTTTATTATTGTGTGCTTGTTTCATGCTATATTACTGAATTTGGCTATTAATTTCTATTGTCATTTGATGTATTTTTTTGCTCTTCTATTCACAGGATCATTTAATCTGCAAATAATGATAATTTGAACTCTTTCTTTTCTATACATAACTCTTTTATTTCTTTTTCTTGCCTAATGGCTTGTACTAATATATGGAGTACTGTATTAAACAGGAGTGGTGTTAGTGGGCATTTTTCTCCTGTTCCTGATTTTAGGAGGAAAATTTTCGGTTTTCCCCATTTAGTATGATGTTGGCATAAATACTTTGATCAGATTGAGACAAGGTCTCTCATTAACTATTTTCACTTTTTTAAAACCATTTTCTTCAGGGCATTTTCATGTAATGATGTTGGATTATTATGTAGCTTTTTTCTTTACCTATTGAGATGATCATATAATTTTTGTCTCTTGTTCATGTGATGTATTACATTTATTGACTTTTATGTTGAATCATTCTTCCATCCCAAGGATGAAGTGTACTTGACCATGATGTATGATCTTTTTAATGATTCATTGCATTCTGTTTTCCAGTTGAGGATTTTTGTATCTATATTTATTAAGTAGATTATTCTATAGTTTTAATTTTGTTGGATCCTTGTCTGGTTTTGGGATCAGGACAATTCTATCTTCCAGGAATTACTTGGGGAGTACTCTTTCTCTTTCAGTTTTATTAAAAGTTTGAGGGCTGTCGGTGTTAGAACTTTTATGAAGTTTTTATAGAATTTAGTATTGAATCCATTTGAACCTGTGCTCTTCTTGGTAGGATTTTCATTACCGGTTCAATTTTATTGCCTACTATTGCATTGTTCAGGCTTTTACAATCTTCAAATTTGGTAATTTCTATGTATCTAGGAGTCTATCCTTTTCTTCTGAATTCTAAAGTTAGTTGGTGTAGAGACTTGCAAAATAGTTGGTAATAATCTTTCTGATTTTGGCAGAGTCCATAGTGATTTCATCTTCTCTCGTTTCTAATTACATTGATTTGTGACTTTGCTCTCCTTTTATGGTTAGCTTGACTAAGGATGTGTCTATTTTGGTTGAAGAACCAACTCTTGAATTCATTGATCCTTTGCATTTCTGTGGCATTAATTACATTAATATCTGCTTAAGTCTTTATGATTTCCTTCCTTATGCCACCTTTGGACTTGAGTTGTTCTGGGCTTTTCTAAGACCTTGCACTGCACCATAGTTATTTATTTGGGCTCACTGTCTTTTTGTGCTATGGAGATTAACATGCCTAAACATTCCTCTTAGGATCACTTTCACTGTGTTGCTGGCATTATTGTGCAGTTCTAGAAACTATTATTTATTCCTTGGTTTCTTCCATATCTCATTATTCATTTGTGTGTACTAGTTAATGTCTACCCATTTATATGATTTCTGTGTTTTCTTTTGTGGTTGATTTTTAGTTCATTGTGCTATGAATTGATTATATGTGTGATAAAATATGAATTATTTTCCATTTACTTACAATGATGTTGTAGAGTGGGGTTTTGCAAAGGGAACAATGCAATACAAGATACTTAATTATAAGATTATTTATAATAGTCACCCAAAGAATCATGTACAAAAAGAATGCAGGAAATCCGTCACACACTAAAGAGCAAAGAATATAGCTGAGGGCCTGGATCTCATGGCAATTTCCTGCCATGTGTTCAGCTGAAGACCTAGAGTCAATAATAATGCCCTCTATAAGTCCAACTGGAGGCCAAGAGCCCATGGCATTGTCTCATGCGGGACTGTTTCATGGATCTGCACTGGAAAGGCCCAAAGCTCAGTGGTGGAAGCTAGAAAGTCTGTGCCAGCAGGATGAAGGATCTGTGCTAGCAGGCTGAGAGATCTGAAATGGAGCCAGGAAGCAATGCTCAAAGTAAGAACCAGAGCTCCTCCAAAAATTGCCACAGCCATCTTCAGCAACAGTGAGGTCCTAAGCTCCTTTGATGATGAGGAAAGCTGAGTTCCCAGCAAGAAAACTAACATGACAACCTTCTCCAGGAGACTGAGCAGTGCACCATCTTTCCCTCTGGTGCCAGGAAGCTACACTCAAAGTGAGGACCAGAGCTTCCCCAAAGTGAACCACAGCCATTCTCAGCAATAACAAGGTCCCGAGCTCCTCAGATGACAAGAACAGCTGAATTGATCAGGAAAGCCAGTGTGAGAAGCTTTTCAAAGAGAACTAACAAACAGCTCCGTGCAGCTTCTACCAGCACCCAACAGCTTCTACCAGCTCCTAAAGCCTCTAACAGCTTCTTATGCTACCAGCAACAATCCTCATGTGGGCCTCCCACACCCAGCACATACTTTTTCAGATCAGCTGTGTGTTACAAGTTGACTACCAGTTGTCAACCCACCATAGATGGCTTTATTACTTAGTGTGTGGTCTATTTTAGAGACATTTCCATCTTCTGAGAAGAATGTGCATTCTGCTGTTAGGTAGAACACCCTTGATGTTTCTATTAAGTCCATTTTTTCAAAAATTTGTTTCAACTTTGATTTTTTTTGTCAGCTTTTGTCTAGTTCATCTGTTTATTAGTGATAAATAGATCCTGATATCCCAATTTTAATTTTGTTTATGCTGTCTAGGCTTTTGTGTCCAGTACCACTTGTTTTATGAAGTTGGTGCACCATTTCACAGAGCATATATGTTAATAATTATAATCTCTTTCTGCTGGGTTGTTCTTTTAAGCAATATATAGTGACTTTCTTTGCCTGCTTTGATGAATTTTGTCTTGAAGTCCACCTTGTCTGAGTATATGATAGCTACACCTGCTTATAGGAGTTCCCTTCGCATGGAATATTTTTTGTCATCCTTTGATTTTTAGCCTGTGAATTCTTTTATGGATAAATATGTTTCTTGTGCACAGCATACTATTGAATCTTGTTTATTGATTTTTTTCTGCCAGTTTGTGTTTTTTTGATTGGGGAATTGAGTCCATTCACGTTGCAAGCTAGTATTGATAGGTATTGACTTATTCCGGTCATTTCCTTACTCCTCTGTCACCGATTGCTGATCTTTCCTTTCTAGCTAACTGCTCATCGTATGTAGTATGTGCATTCCATCAGACCTTTTATCATTGTTACCTTTTTGGTTTCTTTCTAGGATATCTTTGACAATTGTTTTGGAGTTCTTGTTTTTATCATGAAAATATCTTATTTCTCCATCAATTTTGAAAGATAGAATCACAGGATATAAGATATAGTTTTATGTGGGTTTGATACTGTTTTCTTTTGGAGCTTGAAGCACTTCAAGTTCTCTCAGCCTTTTAAGGTTTGTGCTGAGAAGTCCCCTGTAATTCCAACAGATTCTCTCCAGTAAGTGATTTGTTGTCCTTTTCTAACCACTTTTAAGATTCTTTTCTTGAGTTAGACTTACGGGGTTTTGACTCTGGTGTGTCGTAGAGAGGTTCTTTTCTGATCATTGCTGTCTGATATTCTGTGTGCTTCATCTATCTATAGATCAAATTTATTTCTTGTATTTGGCATTTATCTATGGTTATTTCAGTGAACAGTCTTTATGGCATTTGTGGGCCTCTGATTTTTTCCCCTAATTCCGATTAATCTTAGATTAGTCTTCTTTGAATCACCTAGGAGCAAATGGATCCTTTTTTATGCTGCTGAGTTATATCCCCAGTCCTCATATTTTCATACTGTGTTTAAGGTATCTCTCATTAGTTGGTTACTGATGACAGCCTGTCTTCTAGTTTTCATATTATGTCCTCACATTGGTTGCTTTTGCTGTCTATGCTTTTGATAGTTTTAGTCTCCTAGATTTCTACTTGGAGCCTTTTTTGGATGATAATTATTTTCCATCCTGGATATTCATATTTTTCATCATTATGTTTAGCTCAGCTAGCTTTTCAAATGGTGTCTTCTATAGATTTGCTTATTAATTTATTTGTCCCAATATCTGTGTGCTTATATATTCTGTAGCTTTCAAAATGCCTTATTGTTCTATTTTGTTATTTCCCCAGATATTATTTGGAATAATTTAACTGTCTGTTTTGGTACCATCTCCTTCAGTGTCCCATGGATCAACTTTGGGGGAGTTAGGAGTTTTGGGAGTCAGTTTGTTGGCTTGTCTTTTCATATTTCTATGTTTTGTTTGCACTGAGTTTGAGTGTTGATTGTAGTGGAAGGTTTGTTTCCAGTGTGGTGACCGCTCTAGGCAATGTCTGCTTTTCAGTAGGGTCATCTGGGTGGTTGACTCGGATAGGGAGCTAGAGAATGAAAAAAAAAAAAACAACTAAAGAAAGTGTAGTAGGGGATCTTATTGAAGAATAAAGCGAAATTAATAATGTTACAGAACAATCATAGACCTGAACAAATGAGAAAAAAAGAAAAATTAAACTGTAAAAACAGCAAACAACAGGAATATAAACAGGAACAGAAAGAGAGCAGAGAAACTAAAACAGAAAAAATGAGAGAAAAAAAATCCTGAAACCACCTCCTAAGAAGACCAATGAAAGAAGGATTAAAACAATTTTTTAAAAAGTTAAGTCAAAGAATAAATTCCTGGATTTTTGAAAGAGTGGTTTCTTTCCAAGACCTGCAGTCTTTAGGTCCAGTAAGTTACAATTTTTCCATCTACTTTTAAGGGCATGCAATTTTGAGCTTCTCTCCATGCATCAGAAGCCTCTCTGTATGTTTACCTCAAACTGTGAGCATCTCCGGGCTCCCACTGGGAGACAGGAAATGATATGAGCCCTCTGGTCTGGCTGAGTGTAGGTCATGGGGTCCAAGTTGACTGTGGGACTTAAGTCAACAGTCAGGGGATTTAGTTGGTTGCTCCCTTCTTCTGTCCTGGTCTAGGGCCAGGTGGGTTAGTTAGTCCTCATGTCTGCTTCCCGGTGTCAAGGAGAACCAAAATGGAGAGCTGGTTTGGCGTTGGTGGACGAGTGCATCCTTGAGGTGGGAGAGGGCTTTGCCCTGTATCCTGTGTGGGTTTGCTTGCTCATGTCGGAGCGGGGCAGGTCGTGCACCGAGCACAGGCCTGTTTCCGGCACTTTGAACAACAGTCTCATGTATTATTGTTTGTATTGAACAAACAGGTGAATAATCCAAATAGCTGTCTGTAGTGCACAAACATCTTACATCATCAAATTATAAATAAGTAAGCAACAAAAATGAAAAGATTTCTTATAATGCTGATAACTCTTAAATTATAATTAACACTGTATATTTTGAACATCAGTGTATTTTAACACAAAACTAGGAAAAGTTAAAAATAGGTTGTTTAAGGAAGCACAATTATGTAGATTATTAAAATATAAAGTGATAAATAGCATTAAGATACTGATTATCTGTAAGAGGGAAAGCAAAAGGAAAGGCATGCAAAAGATTTTGGGATATCAGGAAAAGTTTCTTAACCCAGATACTGTTTATAAAGTTGTTTCCATGTCGACTTCACAAGAATTTTTAAGCTTTATTTAATAATTTGTGCAAAAATTACACGTATGTGTAATAGCAGCGCAATAAAAGAATTGAAGATAGATTTTAAGGAGGTTTTTGTAACAAAGAGTAGCGAAATGGAACAATAAAAGAAAGAGAAATTGGGGTCCAGAGAGGAGATATTTTAGGAGATGAGAAACTGTATTATGCTTACACTAATTGGATTTACTCAGTGAAACATTCTCCTTCACAAGTGTATGTAACCCGGGAGGGGCAAAGAGCTGACGTTCCTACATCCTCTGCTAGTTTACATGAATGTAGAAATGATGTGGAACTCTGAAGCTGGTGTTCACATAGTGTTCTGAAATAGTTTTACAGATAGATATAGTATTTTTGTATAAGTTGTCAATACAATTTTGTTCTTTTCATGTTTCTGTCTGCTTCATAGTATGGTAACTCAAAACTATAAGCATTTAACAGTGAGAAATCAATATTGCATATATGTATACATATAAATCACATAATTTGTTCTATAGCTGTAAAAAATGTTGTTATCACTTAACTGAGTAGATGGAGTGAGGCTGTGATGCACACGGAACTTATTTTGATGGCAGGAAACACAATCCCTTTTCCAAGTAATAGACCCTATCCCACCCCTTCAAAAATGAACTGAGAGCTCTCCATGAACAATCTTTATGTCTGTTAACAAGATGACCTACACAAATACCTCAAAATGAGGAAAATAAAATGATTCACATAAAAAGCAAAATTAATAAAATGGAAATGTGGATCTTGCTAATTTTTTCACAGCTGTTTAGGAGTGGAATATGTGCTGTACTATTTCTTTGTTCTTTCATTCTACTGTAGCAGCTCACCTCAGGCCGGTTTTATGGGTTTTTAATTCTCCTTTTACCTACTTCTTTGTGACCTGCTCCTCATTTTCTTCTCTTCCTTGAACATTCTTTAAATAGTTTTAAAAATATTTACTGGTGTGAACACATCCTCTCCTCTTTTGCTTCCTTAACTTGCATTCAATTCTTTATGGGACAATATTTAAATAATGTAAAATTTCCAGCAGTTCTTCCCAATTTTTCTAATTCAAGCCTAAGTTTGAGTTTGTAATGGGCATTATGGAGCCTTTTTAAAGCCTCTTCACGAGGGCCTCCTGCTAGCAGTCTTTGATACTCACGTTATCCTCTGTGTTCTCTGGTATTATCTTCTGGTTACCACATTGTATGTAATATTTGAGAGGTTCCACATTCTAGTTTTCTCCTCCAGCGTGTCAGAAACACTATTTCCTTTCATTGCATCTAAGGTACAGGAATAATAAAAGGCCTGTCTCTTATTTGCAAAGATTCTTTTTTTTTTTTAAAATTGACTTGTTTATAACAATGACACAGGACAACAAATCTTTATTAGATTAACAAGCCTATTTTCATCTTACTCACACTGACCGTTGTGAGTTGCTGAAGTACCAGAGAGTTACAGATTCTTTAAAAGAGCTGTACATTTTATGAGAATGAAATGATTATTCACAATGACCCTGAGTTATGAGTTGATTTTTTCCACAAAAAGGATTTGTGACAGAGGGTGTGGGGATGGACGTAAGCATTTGTATCATGTACATGTACCAACTACTCACAGTGAATGTGATCTTGCATCTGGCAAACATGAGCTAAATACATAACAGCCATAACTATGGAAATAAAGAAAGGAGACCTAGAGACAGGAGGGACCTAGGTGTAGAGGGAAAAAGGAATAAAAAGAATCAAGACATTGTAATCGAGACATGTACCTGCTCCCTGAGTGGATGTAAACATTACACACTTCAAACATGTACTACTAAAATAGAAAAGAACAATTGCAATATACTGACTACCATATACTTCCAATTATATGTTGGCAGCAGTGTTATTAGTCGGACTATAAATAGAGCAAAATTTGATACGGTGAAGAGAGTAGTGCAACCTAGGAATGATGAGTTGGTTATGAAATCAACAGGTCTTTCCCCGAGAGCCGCAGAGTGGCTGGCAGGGGCTGAAACAGTCGTATCACCTAGAGGGAAGTGGAGGGAGATTATTACTATTTACATTATTATTATTTACATGAATACTGTCTGTTTCTAGAAAAGATCTTCAGGAAAATAGAAATAAAGCAAAAGATTTGGAAACACTTTTCTTGTACCCTTCTTTTGGTTCTCTAGTGAGCCGACTAGTAAAATCAAAGCAGTAAAAAGTTCCAATGGGGATACATTGATCCACTTTTGACTGAGACTAAAGTCACTTTCACTACTTCAGCAGATTAAGTGAGTATTTATTGAATTTGGGGTCACTTCACAGAAACTGTTTGACCTCAGGTCTTCCGCATCAGCCTCTCTAGCTGGCTGACAGAAAGAAAACAAAAGCCAGTACAGAGTTGGTGCAGTTGGGTGATATTTGGGGGAAAAATGGTGGGTTTTAATTGATGATACCTCCTGGGTGAACCACTGATACAGTTTCTAAAAACAGGCTTCAGAATCACATAGCTTATTTTAAGTCCAGGCCAATTGTATCCAACAAATACGACCTGTAGTAATGGTATGATCTGCCTGATCTGCTTCCTCATTTGCTAAAAATTTGATCTTCCTTTCGCTGAAGTTTGTTCACAGGACCACATAAATGGCTTTACGTAAAGTTTCTAACAGTGCTTGGTCCAATAATAATGGATTTTTTCCACTTTCTTTTTTCTTTGTGCTTTAGTTTTCTTTCATTTTCTTTCTAACATTACAATAATTGTGATATGCTTATTTTTTAGTTTTATTAGTACATGTCTATTACACACAATGATGACATTCATTGTGGGAAATTGGCACCTGCCCATAGCTCATCTTAATTCTTCTTTCATCCCCTTCCCACTCCATCTCTTCATCCCTTCCCTTTTACAAAATATCTCTCTCCTTATTTCCTATTATATTATTTTTTTAGTATAAAATACTTATTACTTCTGTTTTGGGGATAAACAGTATCATTTTCATTAACACACGTGGCTTTTGTCTTTTGCAGTTAATGTTTGCCCATTAAGAAAATATTCTTGTAATTTTCTGTGAAAATATATGTCTCCTCACCTAGTCCAGAAAGATTAGAATAAAGTGCAGCGTCACCCATCTGCTCCTGGTTTTGTGTGATAGCATAAGTATCTGGGGTGTAAAAGCCCAGGTAACAAACTCAGATACTTCCTTGAAATACATTTGATCCTCCTTCTAATTACCTCTACTCTCAAAAGGAAGATTTTTTTTTTTTTTTACACAAGGTCTCCTTGTGATTTTTATTAACACTTTTGCAATGAGCTTGATCAGCTTCCTGTGTTCCAGCTCGGTAATTGTGGTCACAGATCAATGCATTAGCAAATTTCCTTGCAAGGAAGAGCCAGGTAGTTGCTTACAGTGGCATTATCTCCAGGTTTGATTTAGTGAGAGTGAATACTTTGCTATCTGCATTGCAATATGAAAATATACAGCCGCGGATGCAGCCACCATTCTAAATCCCAAAGCAAAATATCACTCAATACATGGATTGCATCCTATTGCCAGTACATCTGCATATACAAAATGAAACTACAAATTCCCATGTGGTTAACTTGCACTTCCCTCCTTTCCATCTCTATGAAGCTGGAAATGGAAACCATTCCAATACTAATCAGTTGCATAAAAGCAAAGAATATATTCCATAGCTACAAATCAAAGTTATCACCCTCTTCCTATGTCATTTGACTCAGGTGAATGTATGCAGGGGATGCTCTGCCAATTCCCCATTTTAAAAAATTCTTTTTGACTTCTCTTTTTCATGTAAACTCTACTGTTTGACTTCCTTCCCTTTTAAACCCTCTTGGAATGGATAGCTTACGAAGAAAATTGCTCTCTGCCTGCTAGAAATAAATAGTTTTAATTTTCCTCTTAATCTTCATTTTAACTTTCATCTTGAATTTCCCATTTTCAAGTATCTGACTAAATTGATTTGATGCTTAGTGCTTGCCAAATAAATAATGAGGCTCTGAATGAGTCCATCCATATGTAATAAGGCAAGGATTTCATTACTCCCAACCTCACTATAATCAGGCAGTGATTAAATTATTTCTAACATTCTTAATGCCAGTGTGAAAGTATGCTAAAGACCGAGAACAATTTAAATCTTCCCACCGTGTTTTGTATCAAGCATTTCTACTTCCAACAGTTTATCACCATGTTGCAGGCATTGGCCTATAAGGATTTATGCTGATGATAATGTAAAGGACTCATCCACAGGTGTCCCCCTTTATCTCAGCTACATCTTTAAAATCTTTCATGAATTCCATGGTAACAACCCTAAGGGCCACTAGCAGGAATTCTGATTAACACTTACTAGGGAGAAAAGGACTTAAACAATCAAACAATTCATAAATTGAAGAAACTCAGACAGATGTTCAACTTATCGTTATTTTATGAGTATGAGAAGGAGGTAGCCATGTTTTGAACTGAAGAAATGTCTACTTTCTCTTTTTCATTTGTGATAGATGGGCAGGCATATTTTCTCATCAAAGATGTTCAAATATATCTCTCACATCACTGACATTCTTTCTAGTTTTCAGAAATCAGGGTATACCCCTGCACCCAAGGAAGATTCTTAACTCAATTCTCTTGAGTTATGTTTGTAGTACATTTGAATTCTGACAGTAACACCACCCAGGAAATGATTTACAGCTTTACTGCCTGCCGACTGGATGGCTATATTGATGAGAAAACTGTGTTAGAATGCTGTGAATCATCATTAAAAGGCATTTAAAATTGACTTGTAAAATATGGCTTTTTCTGGACTCTATGCACTCTCTTGGAAAGATAAAGTAGTATATTAAAATGATGATATGGATGTTAATAAATATTAACTCATGGCTACTCTGTTAGATCAGAATATAGCACAAAGGGTACCTGTAGCTTATTGTTTAGGAGAGAGGTCTTGTTTTTATTTTTGAAATCATCACAAGCATTTTATGATGGTCTGGAGCCAAATTGCAGCTTTTCTGGTGCAGTAACTAGCCTTTGGTGCTGAAGTTTAGTTTGAAAGAGTAGAATGTTCTGTGATTGTTTCTGTTGCTTGTAAATTTCATTTGACAATTTATTATAGGTGTTAAGAGTGCTGGATCTGGGTACCAAATAATTTCAAACTGTCTGAATCCTTGACTTGAGGACTTTTTGAACAATAAACAGTCCTGATTTCTCAATGCGAAAACCAGGCCAGATATGTGATCCTAAGGGTGGGCTGAGGGTGACAATGTGAGACACGTGTTATTGGGGGAATGGATCCAGGGCAGTGAGACATATTCTTGTCAAAGTTATTGTACATTGAGGTAATTTATATTTAATAATCAACATAGCCTTTAGCATATAGCATGTGTCATATTACAGCTACCAGTTTAATTATATGTGAAAATATTCAAATGTTCTGCTGCATGAAAGAAAGCTGCCATGCGTAGAATAACGTGTTCTATATATCAACTGTGTAAATATGTATTTAATATATTCTTCCATTAACATGACTATTATGTAATTTAAGACATTCAGATTCTTCTAGAGTGTCTTGCTCATGTGGATTAAAATGCATGTGATACTCAGGCCTTGTGTGAAATTATCCTACTCTTTCTTGTGGTTTATGTTAAACTTTTTCCAGTGTCCTCCAGAGTAGCTATTTTGAAATGATATATAGACTGTGTGGCTGATTCACATTATTTACTTTTGTGGGATTAAATGGCATTTCATACAGGCAACAC
Source organism: Dinomys branickii (assembly GCA_004027595.1). Taxonomy (NCBI): domain Eukaryota; kingdom Metazoa; phylum Chordata; class Mammalia; order Rodentia; family Dinomyidae; genus Dinomys; species Dinomys branickii. Next base: position 56,562 of record PVLD010000892.1, on the reverse strand, counting down.
CCACACAAAATGTCTGAAACAGTGCTTGATCTCAGTGTCTGTTGAGTGTGATGTTGCATCAACAAATAGCTGAGACTAAATCCATGGGGACTTTGAGAATAGCCACAGAATAGCTGATGCAATGTTTCCTATTTGTGTCCCTTCAGATCTTGTTTTAGAGAAAGTTTTTCTTACCCTTGCAAGGTATATTCATGCACTTGGTCCATCAACTACTTACCATCATACTTTTAAGCAACATCACATTAAAAGAATCATTTTCTCACAGAAGATTTTTGTCAAAACTGAAATCCTTAAATTTCTGCTGGAGTTACTTATATCCATTTTCTACTGACATTTAAGGTACATCCTCTTTATGAAAGATTTCTTACTCCATGTCCTAAATATCCACAGGGGTGTTTAGTCTTTGTAAATTGATCCTATAAATAGCTAGGATAAGAATTCATATCCTTGAGTCGGACAAGGAGAATTAGCCAATGTAACTGTAGCACTTGATAACGTGGATTTTCTGTTTTCAACTGTGTTAGTCCTTTGTTACTGTGACAAAGCAATTTAGAAAAATAACTTGAGCCACAAAACATTCACTTTGGCTCACAGTTCCAAAGGTTTCAAGCCGTGGTCTGTCGACTCCTTTATTCTGGGCCGGGGAGAGCTTGAGCATCATGGTGGAAAAGACATGGAGGACCACAGCTGCTTAATTCATGGCACCTGGGAAGCCGGAAGTGTCAGAGACCCTTCCCCCTTTTCCTTTTGTTTCATTCAAGCCCCAAGCCAGTTAGATGGTGCACCCACATTCAGGATGAGTCTTTCCTGACAATTTGCTCTCCCATGTCGATTGTCTCTGGAAACGTCTTTGGATACCCAGGGTTCTCAGTCCCATCAAGTTGACATTGATCCTAAATATCACAACCTTCACACGGTCAACACAGTTTTCTCAGTTCTCCTGTTCCTGTCGGCACTTTTCCTGTGATTGCTCGTCTCTGCTAATATCATGCTGTTCCCAGAATCCACTCCCGGTCTCCTTGCTCTTCATTCTGTGCATGTTTTACGTTCGTGGGGCTAACTGGTGACTCTCTTACCAGATCTCTTTACTCCTTACTTCTCCGAGGTAACATTCCCCACGTACGTTCCACTTGGAAGTCTTAGTAGTTCCTCAGTTTACCGAATACCTAGCTAAATTAACCATCTGTCTTCTCCATGACTCAGTGTCACCCTTCATGTTCTCTTTGTAAGGTTTGGCCTCTGTAATCCCAAAATATATCCAAATTTCCTCCCTGCTAATTTCCTCTAAACTACCACAGGCCCCATTATCTCTTGTTTGGACATGTAATCAGCCTGACACCTAATTTTTTTTACCTTTATTCTTGATATTCCTATCACCATCAAACACACAGGTATACAATTATAGTCCTAAATTAAATCTGTGGCCCCTATTTGCAGAGTCTGTAACTCCTGACAGCACTGACTTCTCTTTCCAGTTCTTCCTCCTTGGTGAACGCATTCATGATCTTTTAATTTTCCCCCACCCTCTCCTCTTTCTCCTGCCAGGTCTTTTTGCATGCTCCAACATTTGCCAGTTCCACAAATGATTTCTCTGACCATCTTTCTCATTCTTTTGCTTTCATTCTATTTCCTCTGTTTTGTGCAGCTCCAGCGCTCCAAAAACGTCACTGATTATCTCTTAGCTGATAAATCCCAAACTTATACTTCTTGTCTCTATTGAATATCAGCATCCCCCAGGTATCTTGGAACATTTAAATGTTCCAGAAGAAAGTTCTATCAAGTTTAACATTGTCAAAACTGAACTCATCATATTCTTATAAAGTATAATTCTTCCATCAGAAGGAAAATATAGTCAGCCCCTGGGGTACCATGCTTAAAGATTTTGACTTATCTTTAACTCTACTCTATTCTCCATTTCTTATATCATCAGTCATTTCTCCCTCCTAAATATCTCTCCAAAGTATCCCACAACCACTATCTTATTCGAGATACTCTTATCTTTATCTGAGCTGTTGCAGCAGCCTTCTACCTTGTTTCTTTATCTCCAATTTTACCCTTCAAGCACTTCTCCACGTGCAGTCAGTAGTAATACGATTATGTTGCTTCTTTCCACAGGCCCCTTTTAAATAACCAGTGCCCTCCCAGTGAAGTCCAAACTGTCTAACATGGATTAGTGAGCCTTTGGCAGAATGGTTTATTCTCCTTCCATCTATCTTACCTTAGTCTCTCACTTTTTCTCACTTTCCACTGTAAGTTCTGGTCCTACCGAACTCTTTTTAGTGCCCTCAATTCCACCTGTTCTCCTTTGAATCAGTTCAACCCATCTGTATTTGCAGCTCTCTCTGCCTTGTGACTTCTTCCTCCACATGCTTAGTATTTCACTGTTTATCTTCCAATGTTCAGATGAAAGACCACTTCCAGAGCTCTTTCTTTGAGCTTGAAATTTGCTTCAGTGTCTAGTCACTCTTCTCACCTGAAAACCTTTTATTTACCTTTGGAAAAACACTTTTATATCCGGCATGCATACTTACCTGCCCTTTGGCTTTACTGCAAGTGCCTGGAAACCTAATTATTTGTCTTTCATCAGACACAACAGTGGCACAAAATGGGTACTCAGTAGGTACTTGTGGAAAACATGAAACTATGTGGGTAGGAAATGTGATTAGGGTTTCTAACTACTTACTCGTACTATATTATATTTGAGAAAAGTCCAAATCTGTAGCTCTAGTTTGCCTGTGTCATTTTCTGCTCCTGCCAGTCTCATTATGTCTTAGATATGTTTCTCTTGTTGCTGAGACAAAATATGCAACACCCAAAATGAAGGAAGGAAAGGTTTATTTAGCTCACAGTTTGTGGAAGTTTCAGTTCATACTCATCTGCCTCCAGGGCTGTGACAGAGGGCAACAGTTCATGGTGGCAGAAAACAGTAAACATAAGAAAAGCACAAAGGTAGGAGCAGGTACAGAGAGCAACCTCTTTCCCTCCCTTGTACTGTATGAGGCTGTCCACCCTAGGGTGGGTATAGCCCTCACACCCATAATCCCAGCCATGGACTGTGAGTCCATCAAAAACTCCAGAAACCCGGCCCATGACTGCATGAGGCTTTGAGGGGACATCCGGACACAAACCATTACACATGTGTATCTGGTTCTTGCACTCAAGGAAATATAAAATTCTTTAAACAGGCCTTGTCCTCTCTTGTACCTTGAACCTCTTTTTTTCTTTTACTCCTACTTGCTTTTCACATATAATTCAAGACCTGCTTAAATACCCCTTGGTCCATCTTTGCAATGTGGAGTGCAGCCCCGCTTTGCACATTGCTCTGTGCCCTGCAAACTCTCCTATTGTAATTTTTATTTTACTGTTTTTTAATTGGTGTATATGTGTATAATTACACAGTGTATGATTACAGTGTAAATTTATGAGACATGCACAGAACATAACACATGAAATTAATAAATGCTCACTGGATCACTGAATGAGGAAGAACCAACAAAACCACATTTTGCTAATAGAACTGGCTATAAAATCTAGATCTTATCTCAAATTGTGAATTTTATCTTGAAGACATAAAATTAAAAAGGGTATTTAAGAAGGTGCTCTCAAAAGGAATGAAAAACACTAAAGGGAAAGGAGACTTTCTGAAACAGAAGACCTATTATTTATATGAGATGTCTAGCCTTTTAACATGATTGTTTTGTGTACCAATTCTTAAATATTCATATACTAGACAATGATAATAGTTTTAAACAGTTTAGGTTATTTAATCCTCAAATATTAAGAAGTAGATTTAAAGTTATCTCTTATTAAGAATAAGGGAAATTAGATCTAGGATGATGATGTCTCTTGCTCCCTTTGATAGTAATATCAAAACTAGTACATGAAATGAGATATGATCGCCACTATACCACACATAAAAGTTGTGGCTCAAAAAAGGCATCGTTATTTCTAAGCAACAGGAAAACCTTGTGGCAAATATTTTGAACTATGATCATCTATGACATAAGCCTTAAACACAGCATGTGACTGTCCTTCAAACAACCAAAGAAAATCAGTTTCTGGGTCTGTGTATGCTTCAACACACAGTAGGATCACTTCTGATGATAAATTCAAATACAGTCTGAACAAAATGCAAATAGTTATTTCCTTTGTAGTGCCTAGAGTAGCTCATTGTTTTCCCTGTTTTACAGTTGAATAAATAGCCCAAAGAGAAATAGAACCATATAATATCTGCCCAGCAAGTTATATTTCCAATGGGAAGAAAAACCAAAAATGGAGAAATGAATGAAATCCTTCCCACGGGCAATATAGCAGAGAATCTATGGCTTATAGAAAAAATTGGGGAGACCAAAAGCGCCCACCAAGTATCCCTAGAAGAGAGTCACATGTGCTGATAAAGCAAGGCTGTATCCAGGAATAAAGATCTGAACTGGAGAAGGAGACAATCTTTTCTGTGTGACTACCTCAGAGCCTGGCTCACTTTCTTTAGATGTAAAAATATAAAGTTCCAACTGGCTGGTCAGTCCCCTGTCTAGCGTGCACATGGGGAACTGGCAGATACTTTCATTTCCAGTTACTGTCTTGTGATTTACCTTCGATCGAGAAAAAAAAATGGAGGCACTACTATAGCTGTAGGTGTTGTATGGTAGAAGCAACAGGAGTTGGAGCAGTAAGTGGCAAAAACCTTTTTTCTAATAGCAAATGGATTGTAGGTCATGAAAAGGGGGTGTTAGTTTTTACTGAATGCAGAGTATTTGTTGGGAGGATAAAAAGTTTCAGGAATAGATTCAAAGTGATGGTTACACGACAGTGTACTTAATTAATGACATCGAATTGCATATTGAAAAAGTTAAAATGTCAGTTTCTTACATATATTTCAACACAATATTTTTTAAAAATCTGGTAACATACCCTGAAACACCAAAGTGTCTGAAATATGAGGTATATGAACTGTATTTCAATAAAACTGTAAAAATAGCTCTGTATTAGTTTTCAAGGGCTACAAAATACCACAGACTGGGAGGCTTAAAATAACAGAAATGCATCATCTTGAAGTTCAGGAGCCCGGAAGTCTGAAAGGAAGAGGTCACGGAGGTAGACTTCCTCTGGAGCTCTAGAGGGCAGTCCTGCCTTGCTTTGCCCTAGCTTCCGGTGGGTCTTGGCCGCCAATGGCTTGGAGCCGCATTGCTGCAATCTCTGCCTCCACTTTTACGCTACTTCCCTTTCTGTCTTTTTCACAAAAAATTTTGTTGCATTTGGGGTTTCCTTGAATTGTTCGGGATGATCTCATCTTGAGATTCAAAATTACATCTACAGAATAAATAAGGTCAAATTTGCAAGTTCCAAGATGTGAACGTATATTTTGGGGCAATCATTCACCTCACCACAAGCTCCTACTCTCACTGAACATTTGCTGTATGGCAGCAGTAGCTGTGAAGCATTTTTATCCTTACTGTTTAGTTTTCAAAACAACTTTGAATGAAATAGGTACTATTATTAGATGCATCTAATAAGTGGTATAATTGGGGGTCAGAGAGGTTAAACAACTCGCTTCTAGTCATACAATAAGAACTAGATGAAACACAGTTAAGATGAAACACAGGATGTGACTGGATTCTGCCCTACTGCCCTTCTTCTTTTACTAATGGGAACGTGATCTGAAGGATGTGATGTATGAGTTATTGTCCACCTTCCCATTGTCCAGCTTTCTGCAAAGTTCTATAATTATTGTGGCAGGTAGCAAGGCCTTCTTTCTCTTTTCCATCTGGGAAGGAAAGTCTGCCCATTTACTATAAATTCTGGTTTCTTATCTGGGAGATAATAGTTTAGATTTGGATTTATCTATCTCGAATCTTAACCTTTCCTTGAAAATCTCTCTCACAAAGAACTTAAATGCCATGAATGAGTATTTGTAGAGTATGTGCAAACTGCACTAATTATACTAATTACACTACTTGGGGGGGAACCTAGTTAGGAAACCTAAACCAAGTGTAGCCATCGCAGTTCTTACTTCAGTTTTAAATCACACAGTAAGTGCCCTTCTGAAAAAAGGTTCAAGACAAAATATATCTAAGTGAACAATTGACAAAAGAAATGATCGGGTTGGGTATTATTTTTTCTAAATCACTTTTTTTTTTTTTTTTTGCATTTCTAGCTTTTTTAAATTTTTGTTTGAGACAGGGTCTCCTTAAATCGGTGAATTGTTTTTTTTTGTTTGTTTGTTTTTTAATTTTATTTTAAAGACAAAAGAATGGAGACATATGAATCAGAAAAGCCATAAACAATACAGAAAATACAAAGTTATACAGAATATAGTAGGGAATTAGAACTGGATGTTGTATTACATAGTTATCTTCACATTAGTTAACACAAAAACATTAAAGGAAATACCAAATTATAGATAAGATAGTAGGGAATTTG
>PVLD010000892.1:0-50042 GCA_004027595.1 Dinomys branickii | reverse complement strand
CAATTAGCTCTGGATGCTGTCCTACATAATGTTACCTTCATCTTTGTTACTCCTCTAAATCACTTTTATTAAGGCAGCTTTTGAAAGCCATTTCTGTTGAAATTTACTACAGTGGCAAAGCACAATACAACAATTACTGTATACAAAAATCATCTTTAATCTTAACTACAATACAAGATATTCAGAGCCTCGGACTATCACAGTTTGGTTACTTCAAAGAGTCTTGTCACAAAAGATTAATGATGGCTCTGCTCATCGATTGAGCACTTAGGAGCTCGGTTCTCACCATGCTAATTTCACAAGGAACGTTCCTTTACCCTGTGGTTTTGTATTTCCACTCTAACTTCTATTTCCTCGCCTTTTCAGTTTTACTTTCTGACTATCTGAGTTAATTTTCATTTCTTTCTTTGGTTTCTTCCAGTTTAAATTTCAATTTTATGATCTGTCTTATTTCACAATATACTGGAGTGTTATTTAATAACCCCCCCCCCCAAACTCATGGACACAAAATTGGTGACACAATGTTCTTGTTCATGTAAGGATACAAAATGTTTAGTAAGTAGCACCTTTTCCTACCCATTTAAAAAATCCTCTCTTTGACATTATCATGTAAAACTAGTTTTCTCTAAATTTTGATAACCATTAATTATGAAAAACAAATAAATGAGCATCAAATTTCTTTTTGAGTAGTAATAAGTGAGTAGTTTAATCCTTAAGGCTTTAGGCATTTGTTGTGGCTACCTCCATAAAAATCTAGAGAACTTGAAACTTCACATTATCTGTTACAGATGAGATAATTCCAGCTTCTTAGAATTTGAAAGGCTATTGGAAAATACATCATCTTTTCTCATATTTCACAGGTAACATTATCTACAGATCTTCTGATCTCAGGCTTTTGAAGATTGGTTGAATGTATTTATCTGAAATAATAAGGTAGCCAACTCTAGTAGAAAAAATACCTGGTATTTATTGTCAGAATGCCCCAGACATTTTGCTAAGTGTTTTATGTACATTATTTTATTTTATCCTCCAAGATAAGCACAATTAATACTGCATATCTGTGGATGAAAAAACTGAGATTCGAAAGATTTGGGTAAATAATTTGCTTTAATATTATCTAATATGGCTGGTAAGACATGGAGCAGAGATGACAATCTAGTTCTGATTTTTGAGCTTAGCTTTTAACCATTTTGTAGTAGTCTCTGTTGAGTAGTCTGCACTTCTCCAGTCAGTGAGCACTTTACTTGGGTAACAGTGAGTGGCAAACTATGGGTTGCAGGTTACACCTCTGTGGGGACTGAGCTGTTTCCTTCTGTTCCTTAAGTCTTTGAATGTCTCTTTTACTTCTTCCCAACATAGACACTTTTGAGCACTTTCCTATGATAACTCTGTGACACTACCATTTTCACTAACATGTTAACGTAGGTTAGTGTTTACAGTGCTATGGCAACATTGCTGCCATGAGATAAAACCAACAGGTTCCTGCTAACTGCCTTCTCCCTCGGGCCTCCACACCGCAGCTCTTCCTCAGGCAAACCTCCAGTTGCCTTTCCTCAGCTCGGAGAGTCAAAATGAGTTTTTGCAGGGGTAGAAGAAGTAACACTGGATCTACTGGCTGAAGAATGAGACTCACACGGTCAAAGAACATAGATCTTAGTAAAATGTTTGTGCAGACCTCAAAGGCCAATTTTCCATCAAGTAAATTATTTCCTTCCCAAGTTTTCTAACTCTAGGAGTTTGGGGTCTAGTTTCTAAAACTGTTGTGTACATTTTATTTGGTACGGACTTTGTTGGGAAAATTTGAAATTTTTTCCCCTCTGGTCTAATGCTTATATGTGACTGACCTACAAAGTGAGTAAGAGTCACTGAAAATAATATCTACTTTGAATGGAAAGTAAATGATAAAAATATGTGCAGAGAGGAAAACCCTCAAAATCCACTCCTCTCTTCCTCAAGGAAATTGGTGTCCTGCAGCAGTAGAGCTTAAATCTTCATGCTGTAGATAGGATAATGTAGTGGGTAAGAGATGTGTGTCCCTTTTGCGCTTTGTTTTAAGTATCCAAAATAATTAGCTAGTACATGGAAAGTACTGATTCTGTGAATGAATTTTTCTGGGTTTGGGTTCCAGAGATTTGTATACTGAGTTTTAATCTTGCCTTTACTAAGTATTGATGTGAACTTTCAATGGCAACTAATAAACACTATGGCAGATGTCGTGTCTCCTTTCATCTCCATGTCCTAAGCTGTGATATGGGACAGAAAATATCTTCCCCACCTGAGGGAATGTAAAAGTATATCATAAGGCTCATTGTTCGCTGAGCACCTGAGATGTACGAAGCTGATCTTTGGGCAGAAAATAACCATCAGCATGTCCGTCACCTTCACCATTCCTGCTGCCGTGGTCACCCCCACCTCCATGCTTCCCGGGCCCCTCCTGCCTGCTGGGGAAGAGTCAGACTCAGGGAAAGGAAACCCCGTGTCCCAAAACCAGTGGACTGAATTTTTAGTTTTTTCAAAGTAAGGAAAAGGAGGAATAATTTATTGAGATATTCAGACCTGCTGTATTTTTTGTGCTTTCAATCTTCTAAAAACCAGGAATGCGAGTATCTATATCTCTGTCGCCACTCTGTGCGGAAATTCTGAGGAACCCCACTTAGGGACTCCTTTGCTTCCTTAGCGATGAACAGGTTTATGTAATTCATGAATTATTCTGAAGATAATCCCTACCAATATTTTTTTTATTTGAGAGGATAAGAAGAGCTTGGGATGGAACGGAAATGATGTTTCTGGAATGAAGGTATGTCATGGCCTCTCCTAACAAGATGTAGAAGACAGAGTTTTATCAGTGTCTCAGGGTTTGATCCAATTATTTCTATAGGTCAGAGTTTCTTATCATCAGTGCTACTGCCAATTCGAGGTGAGATCATTTTTGTTGAGATACAGGGTTGTTGTACACGTTCTGGTACATTTGGTAGCATGCCTGTCCTCTGCCTATCAGGTGCTCACGGCACCCCCACCTTCAACTGTGACAACCAAAATGTTTGCAGACATTGGCACATATTGCTTGAAGGTAAATAATTATTATAGTGTTAAACAGATGTCTTTTATAAGACATACTTTTAAGTGCATTATTTATGGAGGGTACAATTTCAAGAGCCTGTGTAAAGATTAGCTTTCACAATGGTCCAAGTTTTTTTCAAAATATTGGTTGCCTCCAATAATTAGAAATAAATGCAAACTGGCTTTCACATAATAATGTAGCCACATGCTGAAATGTTATGTTTCAGTGTCAGTATCCTCGATTCGAAGTCTGGCATGCAGGCCAACACTGTTAACAACCACACACACAAACAGTTATACAACCTGTTCTTCATGCTTAACAGCGACTGCTTGGCAGAAAGGCTTACTTTCCATAAGTTCATTTCAAAGAGATTCAGTGATTTTCCAATGAGAGAACCAGTTAGACTTCTGGTTGGGTCAGGCTACATGGCCTTTTATTTTATTTTATTTTATTTATTTATTTATTTATTTATTTTGCGGTACTGGGGATCGAACTCAGGACCCTGTGCTTGCTAGGCAAGCGCTTATTCCACTGAGCTATATCCCCAGCCCTACATGGCCTTTTAATTTTATTTTTTGTGAGGAACAGATGCTGAAGACTTGTAGAACTCTAGTTCTGACACAAAGGCATTAAAATATTGGGCTTATAAATAATACTTTTAACAAAATATTCTCCACAAATCTACTTTTGTGACTTTTCAACCAAAGCTTATTTCTGATATCCTTTATGGCAACTAATAAACACCATGGCAGATTTATATCATGATGTTTGAAGCATTAACTGTAGATATATCTAAAGTAAATTCAACTGACTGAAAACCTTTAGGGGCTAATGAAACATCAAGAGTATGGACTTCATGTCTAGGGTACTTATTTAAGTGACCTTATGGTGTAGATGAAGTTTATTTTTACACAACTGCATATCACATAGTTGATCTTGCCAGACTGTTAAGAAAGAAAAATTAAGATTCTTGGACCCAAGTGTTAATAAGAGCAGTAGGGCTAGCATATTGGGCCAGGAAAATTTGAAGACCAGACATTATTCATTTAACATTTTTGGAATGAATACATTGGGATACAAACATGTTTTTTTTTTTTTTTTCCTGGCCTAGAAGGTAAGAGACGAGTTATACCTGAAATACTTACGAAAAAATTATGTTAAGAATGAACATTTCTCATCCATTCAGGTTAGAACAGCAGATCTGCACTCTTTATTACATGGGTTTCACTGAGTTCTGTTTGTTAAATCTAGGTTCTTTTTGGATTTGAAAGCTTCCAATTTCATGCTGTCTTTCTTCTTTTTGTGATACTATTTTAGCTATTTTTGATGGAAATTTTATTCCCAACTGTAAAATTCTATTTTCATTTCAATGAATAATGGGTTATGATAGACAGCAAGAAAATTTGCCTGCAGAAGACACAGGGCAGTACTTGGCATATACTTGTTTTGTTTCTTATGTTAGCATCCAAATCTGTACACATATCCACTTATACACATATATGTATATTTGTCCCTAGAAGCACTGCAGTTTGGGGTTCTTGTATCAAGTATGAAAGATTAACCTCTTTTCAGTAACAAATGCTTTGCATGTCACTTTTGCAGATACCAAGATGTACAGCACATATAATTTCAATTAGTAAAAAATTAACTCATATCTATTCCTCACTTACCTATTATCATATATAGTAGGAATAAATCAGAGATTTAATGATGGCTATTTACTCTGGATTAATAATTCTGAGCTAGATTTGATCATTTTTTCTCATTTAAATAATGCTGAAAGGAGACTTGGTTTTGATTTATTTTTAGAAATTCTTCATAAATTTGTAATCCCAGCACACAGGAGGCTAAGGCAAGAGGATTGCTATGAGTTTGAGGCCAGCCTGGGCTACATAAGCAACTTCTACTTCAGCCTGCGTTACATAGTGAGACCCTGTCTCAAAAAGTTTGTAGTAGAGATTTAAGCTCAGTGCCTTGCTGGCTGCTAACTAGAGAAAATTATTTTCTGTTGCCGCAACACATCTTGATTTTAATTTTTGTCCTTTCCAGCCCTCTAAAATCTGGGAATGCAACTATCCACGTTGGTGGTTGGTTCTTTGGTTATAATGCTAAGGCAAACAGAAACACTGAAAGGACACCCAGGATTTGGAGGTAGATTTGTCTACGTCGACAGGCCCTGTGCCTTTTGAACCTAATCCTGAAGTTGGTGATTCTTTCCTTCTTGCTTTCCAATAAGCCCTTTTTTCACTAATCATACTTCCCTGTAAGCATTTGCCATACTCTTTTTATGGTTGGGGTCTTGCCAGGCTGCTAAATCATCCATGCTGGGCTCCAACTTGACCTTCCTGCCTCAAGCTCCCAGCACGCTGAGACTATAGACATGTGCCACCATGGCCAGTTCCGCTGTCTATTTTGAGTCTCACATTAACATCACAACACAGATGCAGAGTAGCTGCCCCCAAATCCACACAGAGAAATGTCATAGCGAAAAGCAGCAAAATAAATTAATAGAGTCGTAATGGTATGAAGAATCCTCAGCTTTATTTTCAGAGACAGTAACGTGACTTCAGGTATAAACGGGAAAACCTGGAATACAGGAGGGAAGCTGTGCATCATGAAGCAATCTTGGCCTGACCGCAGTTGTTATCACAGGTCTGTTACTGCAAGGTGCGTCAGAGATGCTGTCAGTCATCTCAGAGGGCAGGCTGGTTCTCTTTAGGAGATGGTTGCTCCTGTTTAAGGGTCAGCCTCATTTTTCCTCACAGAGCGTTTGCTCCTGCTTGGTGCACATCTTAGCATGGGGTGACCTGGCTGCAAGTCTCACACTGCCTGACAGGTTTCAGGCACTGAAAGGAGACTCCTAGGCACTGCTCTTTGTGTCTGAAAGAGGGCATTTTCATAGCTGGTGGCTGAACATGTCCCCACTGATCTTCAGAATACCGTACCTACTGTTACCTCAGAGCTTTGCCTGGAAGAGGGGTGCAGAAACTTGGTAAACATGGGACTGGATGGATATTCCTTACATGACTGGTGTACCTATGTGCAGATTGGAGTGGGAAGCTCACCCAAAGAGTAAAGTACAAAGGGGACGGATCCAAAATAAAGGCAGAGATGCCAAGGTTTTATCCTACTGTTAGTACTCATTGGGCATTTGTAGGTCCAAGTGAAGAGACAATGCTTTCAGCAAAAACATATTCTAAGCTTTTGTTGTGTTACAATTTTACAAATGAAAAAAGAGAATTCTTTTCCAATGTTACAGATCCAACACAGGGCCTTCTGTGTGCCAGGAAATGATCTGCCGCTGATCTACACCCCAGCCCTAAGGCAGTTCAACTTAAAGAGGTCAAATTAAACTAATAATAATAACAACAGTGGCAGAATTATATGCCTAGCATTGTATGCTTCAGTGCATTATCTCATTTAACTGCCTCTAATGAAGCAAGAGGTCACTACTATTATTTTGGCCTCATTGAAGCTGAAATACCTGTTGGGGTAGGTTAGTAATTCATTTCCACACAGGAAGTAGTATATCCAGAAACTGGATTATGCATCCTGAAGTCTTTTTACCGGTCTCTCTGCCTTTCTAGTTTATGAGTCTTAAAATCCAGTCCTTGCAACACTGATTTGCATCTATACTTTTATAAACAAGTCAACTGCAAAGTAACAGCAAAGGGGAAAAACCTAGCTGGTGGTTTGCCCACCCTCGAACATGTGTTCATCCATTTTAATTGTGTTCTCTCACAACAAAGGAGTGCGAGGTTCCAAGTGCAGCTCATACCTTGCTCCATATGCAGGATGGGCCCTTGCATTCAATCAGCTGGCCACCTGCTCTGTTCATTCCGTGTGATCAGATGCAGCCAGCAGCCCTGCTGTTCCTTCACCTTCTCTCTCTTTGCATTTCAAGAGATTCATGGTGCCAGCAGACAGGAAGTCATTCTTCCCCCCATGTGTTGAGAAGGTCACCAGCCCATCCCTCCCAAATGGTGTATGTGAGGTCCAGAGAGGAGAGACCATTTCCTAAAGGTCACACTGAGGTGGGAGAGACTCCCTGGGGAGCTGGCTACCCTCCAGCCACCTCCCCCCACCTCAGCTCTCCTACTGACTTTAAGGTAAGAAATACAATCCCCACGCACACACAGGACAAAGGACGGTTGGTTAGAGGCTGATGATAATGGTGAAAACTCAGAGAAACTTTTAAAAGAACATTTTTATCAGCTAAGCAATTGAAGACTAAAAATATTTCAGAGTGATTAGATTTTCTGTGTTCTGCTAGAAGGAATTTTTTTTTCCCTATCTTCCCCTTCAAAACTGACCTCTAGCAAAAGAAGCAACCATGAGCTTTTGGTTTTTGGAATGAAAAAGAACCCTAAATTGAACATAGTTAGGTGTCCATGTCAGATGTATGCAGCATATTCTTAATTAAGAAAATAGGACAACATGTACCTGCTACTATTTCATGCTTTCATAACCTTCAATTATTTTCTTTCCTTTCAGACTTTTGCCACATCCAGCTGTGGCATCTCCTATTAATTTTTTAAGTGACGATATTTTTAATCGACTCGCTTAAAAGCTTAAATACTTTCTCTAGCATGTGAAGATATGCTTGCAATAAAATTTTCCTAAAATAAAATAAAATTTTCTGATACACATTAAATAAATAGATAGCTATTAAAATGAAATCTGTTTTTTGAATCTAACACCTAAAACTATCTCACAAACCACTAGCAACTCGTTCTCCACCTCACAGAATTACCTTTGTAATTCTCTGTGATTCTGTAACTTTTGCAGACATGTATTAATAAGGACCTGTAGCACAGTTTTGGTCCCTAATGGATGTTATTTATTAAATAAAGTTTTATAGATATGGGTGTATAGTCTTTGATCTCTTGAGTTCAATACTAAATGTTTTTACAGTGTGGTACCTTCTTTCACAAAGCAGCAAGGGGGCTTTAAGAAACAAATCACACATATATTGCTGTAGTATGATGCCTCAAGCTCTTTGGGGAAGATGGATACCCAGCAGAGGGCTTGCTAGGTCAAACGGAATTTCTGATTTCAGTTCTTTGAGAAATCACCATACTGGTTTCCTTAATGGTTGTGGTGGTTCCCATTCCCACCAAGAATGAAGGAGGATCCATTTTTTATCTTTCCAAAGAGAAATTACATTACTGTACTACAATGACACATGCCAACAACTTTTATAGCAGCATAATTCCTAACAGCTAAATCCTGAAAGCAGCCTGCATATCCATCAACAAATGACTGGATAAAGAAAATATGATATCTATTTATAATGGAATACTACTCAGCTATAAAAAGTGACAAATTTGACACATTTGTAGGAAAATGGATGTACCTGGAAAATATAATGTTGAGTGAAATTAACCAAATACATAAAATTAAATACTGTACGATATCTCATTTTAGTGAGGCAAAGTACAATTAGAGAGAATGATAAAGGATGGGTAGGAAGGCACAAAGGGATGGATCTCTTGCAATAGGGAAGTGGTCCAAGGGAGTGGGGATGAGAGATGTGAAATGAGAAAGGGGAAATAACAAAGATGTGCCATGTACAGGAACCTAATAACTGCAATGAATGTAAACATTATATGCCACACCGTGAGCTCAGATTAATAATACTGTATCACCAAGAATGAAAAATACGATAGGAAAACTGGAAGAGGACGGGTGGGGAGGAAGGGAAAGAGCATTTAGGAAAAGAAGCTGTAATAAGTAACCACTGCTCAAGATGACTATGAACTACATGAACTATGAACATGTACAAATAGAATTCAAAATTTAATAAAAGAAACAAATCACCCTGCACATAAAGACTAGGTGTTCTTCCTATTGTAACCTTGAGCCTGAGAGGAAATTTCTCTGCTAGCTCAGATCTTTTTTTCATTCAGATGGGTTTCTTTCATTCATTCTACTAAAGATATGGACAATGTGGTTGATTCTCAAGTATAAGTATACATCCGTAACCTGAAAATGGAAATGTTGTAAAATCAAGAAGCTTTGAGAGCTGGCATAAACAAATCTGAAACACGTCTGGTCTCAAGCATCTCAGATGATGCCTGGTTGGTTTGTATCATTTTATGAGGTTATATTACTTCATTTACTTAATAGTTATATTTTCTGCTCCATCAGATGGTACCTATCTTCTTATTTACACGGCAGCTTTTCTCCTGCCCACCGTGCTGATGTGTTGTGATACAAAGCATGAATCTTAGACTAAGAGAGATCTAGCCCTCGATCTCAGTTCCTGGGAGTTGCTCCTAGACGTCAGAATGTCTCCCTTATGAAAGTACTTTTGTTTACCTGAGAGCTTAGTATATTTTAACAACATGATTAAGATAAAGATTTGGGAGTCAAGTGATGTCCATTCTTATCCTGGAGAGGATGGAGGCTAAATGTCAGGAACACTGGCAGTAAACCAGGTCCATGTGATTGATTTCAGTAAAAATTACAGATACCAAGGCCTGGTAAGATTCTCTGATTGGCAATAATACCGTGCCTGGTGTCACAAGTCATTGCTGAGAGGTAAGCCTATAACTCTCCTTGAAGGGGATAATTGGAAACTCCATATTTGGAACTTGCCTGGGTTCTTCCTCATTCATCTCTTCCTTTGGATAACCAGTCTGTATCCTTTCACTGTCTTAAACCATAAACACAACTGTCATAGCTTGCTGTGAGTTCTTCTGTGTCCTTCTAGTGAACTGTTGACCCTAGAGTGGGTGCTATTCCCCCCAAAATCACATGTATAAATACTCTAAACATCTGGTGATTGAGAACACTGTACTATCATGACGGAAGAGCTATGAAGTTAGATATAGTGATTCTACTATTACATGACTATATGGCCCTGGACAGATCTAACTTCTCTGCATTTCTCATCATAAATCAGGGAGAACATGACTATACACTTTATGGTGTTTGTTGGGCTAAGTCATACTGGAATAAAAGGAAAATTAAGTAGGAATGATATTCTTACAGTTTTGATATTTTATTCAATGTGGCTATTATAATCATTTATTTTACTTTTAGCATGTTAAATATAATTTTTTTTCTGCTTGTCAATTTGGTGTCGTGTTGGGGGAAAAGGACAGTCTCTCTGCCAAGCACATGCTCTCTCACTAAGGTCTGCTCCTAGCTAACGTCATTTATCTTGAGGACACAATTTGTGATGATCCAATCTTCATCCACAGAGAGAGCTTTATTCACTTCACCTCAGTCGTGGCCCCTGTGAAGATTAACAGTAACACTGAAAATACATTGCATAACACAAGGTCAGTATTATAAAGCACACTCAGTAAACAACACATCAATGTTGTGGATATTATTGTTGTTATTAGTTAGGAACAGACTGGAAACATAGGTTATGTTGATGGAAATTAAAAAAAAAGAACAAAAACATAACTTTGATCAGGAACAGGGCAGTATTTTTCAGCTTAATAGGAAACACTGGGAGTTTATTACCCTATGTAGCCTGTAAAGATTGAACAGTGTGTGTGAGTGAGAGTGCTTATGCATTGGCTTTGAATTTTATTGTATGAGAAAAAGCAAAGGAATGGCTTGGAGGCTCTTCATGAATGTTATCATTTATAAAAAGATGTTGGGTTTGTAAAGATTTTCTTTAAGCAAATAATACATTCCACACTCAATAAACTGAAATGCCAAGGAAGTATGATGTTCTGGTTAAATAGATTTATCCCAAGAATTTCTTCCTTTCAGTGTCAGCTGCTGTTATTGAACAATCCCTGTAAAACGTGTTTCTCGATTTTCCTACACAGTGCCTGGGGTGGAGCAGAGCAACCTGTGGCATCGTGGACATTCATGGTCTTTGGTTCAAATGATGTTTCCAGAAGGTGGAGACAGGAGGGTGACTGCGTCCAGAATCCCTCACAAAAATATCTTAGTTTTGTTTTCCATTATATGTTTTTAGAGTTCGAGGGAGAGAAATAAAAATACAGGCAGTTTGGGCTGTGGTACAATAAATAAATATTTGGCCTTTGGGCCTTAGCTCCTGAGAGACCAACCGGTGTTTAGAGATTTTTATAAAGGCAAATGTTATGGGCCCAGATTTATACTGTTTATAAGGGAACATATCTAACACTGCCCCCCGAAGAGGTGGAGACTGAATTTAATTACAAATGGTCGGCAATGTAATCAGTCCTTCGTGTACAATGAAGTGTCCGTGGAACTCACTAAATGACAGATTTCAGGGCTTTCTGATCTTGCGTACACACAGAGGTCCTGGGAGAACAGGCACAAGGAAGGGTCAGGCAGGCTCTGCTCCTGACACCCCATACCTTGTCTTGTTCTTCTGGTCCATTTACTTGTCCCTGAGTTGCAACCCTTAAGTCAGTACATCCAAGTAGTGTTTTTATGAGCTTTATGAACCATTGTAGCAAATATAGGATTTGAGGAGAGGTCGTGAAAACTTCTGAATTTACAGCAATTTAGTCAGATGGATGTGAGGTTGGGACATTCTGGTGGATCTCAATCCTTTACCTGTGGGATGTCCCCTGACTTAGGACCATTAGTGTCAAAAATGACCCAGCTGATGTCAGAGAATCGAAGACCTGCTAAGCAAATTTAGTTGTAGTTTCTCTTATAAAAACCTTGGTGGCTATCCTACTTCGACAATTGCAATGAAACCTTGGGTATGGACAAAGCTTATGTCTGGATTATTATTTTTGTTAGCTCCTCTAAAGAATTAGTTTTTTAGCAAGGTCTTACAATAGGAGTAACTGAAAATCCATGTAAAAATATTCATATATTTAATGTTGTATAAATACCTAGATTATTGAAGAAATTTTCTATTAGCTGTAGCATTATAATTTATGCCAAGATGAACTATTCTCTTTTCAAAGGAATTCATATAATCTGCTCATGTGTAAGCTCCTCTCAAAATGAAATTCACGATGTAGGAAGGGAAATTGGTCAGTGGAAAATGTGCTGGAAACTTCCAGCGATGTTATAACATGGTGCTTGATATAGCAGCATCAGTATCACCTGTGAGCTTTAAGAAATGCAAATTCATTGGCTCCAGTTCAGTCTGCAGGATCAGAATTTCTAGGAATGGGGCCACTGTGCTTCAACAAGCTTTCCAGGTGATCCTTATGCACATTAAAGTTGGAGCGTCACTGCTCTGTTTTTAATTTAGTCAAAGTTACATGCGGGTGAGTAAGTCAGCAGTACAGAGAAGCTCAGATTATATGGTGGAGTGATAAACTTTGCGCTTGTCCATAACTGGGCAGTCTTCTACGATGCAGGACTTTCAGAGCTCCAACCAGGTGAGTGACAGGCAAATGGAAAAAGTTAATCACCATGCTCAAATGACTGTGTGTTTTAAGGTTAGAATATCTTGTATTTAATTTTGTCTCTATTGGATATCCTTTACTACCTCAGTTATTCCCCTTGGGCTGTGGGCATGACCACATGAATAGGACTATCTTGTGGGTTGTAATTTTTGGGGAATTCAATAAGGTAGTTAGAGTTGACATTTTGTTCTTGCTGCACCGGCTGGAGTTTGATTAGATGGAGTGTGTGATCCATAACTCGTGCTTCTCTGCTTGGTTCTTTGTTACTTCAACATTGTATGAGCAATAGGACTCAAAAATGCCAAAAGAGGGGAATCATTTAAAATTCTTTATAGTCATTTAAATTTATGTTTCTTATGATATGTTTCTATTTGTTCTAATCCAGGTTATTACAAATTTCTCTTTCTGTTTCCTGACAGCAGAATTTTCACTAATAGTATGAATTTATATGTCTGTCAATTAGCCTCATTTTCAAAGTGCTTGGACATTGCTTTTGATTGCAGAGGTGGTGACAGTGGTGTAAGTGCCGCTGAGAGTTGACTGATACAATTAACAGCAACTTGTAATTAGGCGTGTCATGCTGACAAGTGTGGTTTTATTCTAATGCATACCCTGAAAACTTGTTCTAAGGAAATAGAGTAGGAACTGTTCCAAAGAAATGAGGTTTCTCTTTTGTGATGTTCAAAGCAGAAGCAAAAGAAAACATTTAACAGCTCGATTTGTCTATTTCTAATGAAATCTAATGGGCTGATGTATGGGTGTTTCTTTAAGCATAATAACTCAATACAAATTATTTGTTTTTAATGTTATATTGCTTGGTGTTCTTAAAGCTCTTAAAACGAGGGCTCAATTACAATCATTCACAATTAGACGACTATTTGGATGTAAACTATTGTTGCCAACATTTTGCAGCATTTTTTTAACCAGTGAAAACATTTTGCTTTGTCTGTTGAAATGCTCATTTTGTAAATTGTTTTTATGTGACACAGATTGTAGCAGAAATATCTGTTCTCTCTCTCTCTCCCTTTCTCTCTCTAATTTTCCCTTACCTGTCCATATAATTTGCTGGATAAGTCTTATGACTTATCCTGGAATACAATTTTTTAATGAATCAATGATTTAGTCTCAAAGATTAGAGAACCTTAAGGCCCAGTTCAATACAGAACTATTTTCCACGGGTTCTGCAATGCATCAGGTCATCCCTGAATTACTTAAATCCCCAGGACATTCCAGCTTTATATGCTGGTCATAAACATCAATTGTACATTTTGGCTGGAGGACACAGTTCCGTTTTATTCGGATGAGGCTTTTAGGTCGTCGCATATGATGGAAACTAGATGTAATCAAAAATTAAACACTAAATATTTTCTTAGAAGGTAATATTTTGGACCCCTACATACTTTTGGTTTAAATCTAACATAGGGAGTTTTTCTTGTAGGAATAGTACTAAGTTCTTTGTTTTGTACCGAGCACCAGATGAAATACTACGATCATGTTCTCTGCTCATTATAAGCAGAACTACATATCTTCACATGCTAAGATCACTAGCATGGGGAGCAGGGCGTACAATATGACCAGCATATAAATTAGGACCATCTAATTTAATTTGTTCCATTCCCATTTGAGAAGCAGCGATGCAAGCCCTCCACCTCCCTGCCATTCCAGATCAATGCGCTTGAGGGCAGTGGTGAGCAGGTGCACTTCATGTGAATGTTTGTTCTTTCTTCTTTGTGTCTCAAAGCTTGTCTCTCTCCTTTAGTTTAATTATCATTGTAAACCTTTAAGAATTAGGTCTTGCTGATATGCCTATTTTATGAAAACCACCCAAAAGGTTAAATGACTACCATGGGCACTTAGAAAGTAAGTATCAATGTCAATGCTTGAATCTAGGCTTCCTAATTAAAACATCTGTCTTTGCCCTTGTGCCATGTAATGGAAAACTCACTTGTCTGCCATGATATAGGATAAGAATGGGAAAAAGCCCAAAACAAAAGGAAGCGCAGGAACGTAAAGTGGATGACAGTGAGAACGTTATCACTAATGCACTGCGCCTCATTTTGCTGCAGTGGTCTCACAGACTTGTGCCTAACGTGCCCCTCAGCTGCTTATTACTCTGTGACCTAAAGCTTTCCCACTCTGGTTTCAGTGTCACTTGTTTCCATTTATGTGCAAATGTTTGACACTATGATGGCTGTGGTACTGGTTGGAGGAATTTTTTTGGTAGTCCTTCCAAAGTTCAAACCAGTGATGGACTGAAGCCTTATCTATACAGCTTTTTGCAATATAACACACTCCCTTGGTAGTTTGGCCACTGGGGGGACTGATTCACTTGCTGTGTCCATAAAGCTGCAATAGATTCGTATAACCAAGACCTTTTAGTGATACCTTTTAGTGATACCTTTTAGTGATACCAACCAGTCATACTTGTGTCTCCTGTTGATTTTGTGAACACAATAGGCAAGTTTTCACTATCATAATTTCACATGTGTATTGGCTGTTCCATGCCTACTGTTTGCTTTCCAAGGTAGAATCTCAGTGCAAACATACTGGGCTGTCAATCTGGAAGCGTGCATTATAAGAGGCATGAATGCCACGGTCCATATGACTACAGTGGTATAACGTTACAAATCATCAATGAAGCCTACCATGATATTTCAGTAACCAATCCAATAACTCAGGTTTGTGATTTCCCCACTCTTTATTTCATTTAAAAATCATTTTTTTAAAGAAATGAAAATTTACTAACTTTTCACTGAACACAAAATAATGATGGAATCGTCCAGGGTTCATTTATATTCAGCTGGGGTAACATATTTATTCAGGTGCCAAATGTAGAGTGTTAATGGATTAAAGTATATGGGCAAAGTGGGCAATTGTACTGTAAATGTTACTTAAGTGAATTTGGCCTGCAAGCATATTATTGATTTATTTTATCTAATTTGGTTTGTATTGCAATTCAAGCTCAAGATGGAGGGTTGAAGTCATCTGTCTTCTATAGATGAAATGACTCTAGGTCACAAGGGAACTAAACTAAGTGAACAGGAAGTCTCTTCCTTTGAGAAAGCCACAGGAGTGGAAATGTTTTCCAGTGGGTTGTTAGTGTAGAGAGAGAAGTGCTGTTATCCTCCCAAGGACACTAGGAAATCATTTTCCACTGGTGGAAAAGAGGCAGTCATCAGCCAACACTTAGCGAAACATTTTGATTTCCCCTCCCTCTTAATAGCTGACAGTGATGTTTTGCAAAGCTAGCCGTGGAGCTCGGGGATATTGCTTGTCATTGATCACTTTGTAAATCAACAGAACATGAACAAAGATGCTCTCTTAGCTGATGTTAGAAAGCACCCTACTTTGTATTGTGTGTTCATGCTCTTGGTGCTCCAAGTGTAGGCTTACAGAACAAAGGCAAATAGCTGACAAACAGCGAAGAGCAAAATTTTGTTTCGTGATCTTTTTGTTTAATTTGAAATGTAAAAGCTGTTATGGAATTTCTTAATGCTAAATTTGAGGTTGATTGATTGAACATGAATGATGAAAAATGCAAACTCTTTAGTGCCATTAAACTATTGTGAGAATATCATTATGCAACTCTAATCCCAGAATTATTATAGCCTGAATTCATGAAGATCATAAAGAAAAAGAGTAATCAGAATTTTAAAAATAAGGTTGCAGAAAGCAAAAAACTTTCTTATGGTTCATTAGGTTGGGTCCTATGAAACAAAGATTCTTTAATTAAGATAGGAAGGTATGGCCTATGGAGGTCTGGTGACCTGTCCAGGACTACATGGGGGAACCATAGCAGGTTGGAGGTGAAGAAACGTTGGCATTGCACATGTGGATTAGCCCCCAGCCTCCTCTGCTTCTAGAGTTGCAAAGAGATCTATTAATTAAACAAAACAGTCAGAAAACACACCAGGAGCCTTTGGATATGAAATCTCTAATGGCACCGTGCAAAATGTTCCAGACCTGGAACATCTGTGCTGGAGATAAAGCCATGTTCTATCCCACAATTCCAAAGTAACTTCTTTTTCATATATATATATATATATACATATTAACAGCTGTGCACATATTTCAGAGGACAGACATTGATTTTCAACCTCCACCAGAGAATGCTATACAGAAGACTCTCCACACTTCACTGTATGTGCTAATTAGAAGCACCACACACAGACACATAAATTCACTGAAATACTGATGAATATTCAGTTGCCAAATAGCTCTAGTATAGATTACAAAAAAGCGAAAATAATCCAATGGATTCATTGTTTATCTTTACGCAAATGTGGATAATTTTTAGAATTGTTTTGGGGGAATGATTTGTACGTTCACGCATTTCTTTTTGAGATTTTTGAAACATTCCCTGGAAAAGGCAGGCAAATTTTCTCGATGAAAAGGCATCTAGCCAGATACCTAGAGTTAAACCCAGAAGACCAGAAGTGAAGAGAGATAATCCCTAGTTTACACATTTTTAAAACCTGAGGGACAGAATGGGAAGCATTAAGGTAAGGAGAAAGGCGACCCGGTTTCACTGCAGCCTGGGGTAAACGTGTCTCCAGTATAAGCCCTGTGGCTAACAAAGAGAAGTCACCTTGCTGCCTTGCTGTGGCCTCACTGCCGTGAGGGACAGCAAGTAATGTCACAGTCTAACTTCTCCCACAGAAATGCAGTTTGCTGTGCTGCTTCCTTCCAATTTTTCCATTTTTCACTCCCTTTTACTTTATCCTCATTAGACACACATAAATATATATGTGTACATGTTTATCCATCTATGAAATAGAGTTAGGGCTTAAAATGAACCAGCTCTGGTTGGGGGCTGGGAACAAGACAGAGGAGGTCACAGGTCTTACCTGCTTTTATACACCTTCTAATCTTGGGGGGAGCTGTATAATTAAAAAGTGAGTAAATCCATAATAAAGATAATTTTGAGCAGAAAGAATTGTTAGGAAGATTATTGAGAGGAACAAGGGTAAGAGGTGGATGGTGAAGAGGCCTCCCCAGTGAGACGAGTTAAAATTTCCAAATCATGAGAAGGAATTAACTATTCAATACTCGGAGGAAAGGAGTTTTCAGAAGAACAAATATGATAGCTTTGAGGCCAAGAAAACTGTAAAGCGGGAACATATAGCCACAGAGTTTGGAGTTCGTCGTGATTCTAAGGGGACTTACTGGAGGGCAGAGCAAGATGAACCCAGGAAGGTTCACAGGGGCGAATCATGAAAATCATACAGGCCATAAAAAAGTATTTGTATTCAGTGCAATTTTCTACAGCACGTTTCTGTGTTAGCCATTATACCAAGCAGTTGTTAGGTGCCATTTCTTGTACCTTCGCAATTTTATGGGAAATGCAAAAATATCTTTACTTTCTGGATGAGAAAACTAAGACACCAAGATGCTAAATAAACTGGTCACGGCTGCTTAGCTGGCAAGTGGTGGAGTTAAGATTCTGAGTCACATCTAACACCACAGCCCGAGTTGTCTTGTCACTTCTGCCCTTCAGACTACTTCTTTTGGTCTCCTTTTCCTGAAATAGCTTGCATAGAGTAGAGATAATGTACATGAACCATACTCAAAATACAAGTGCCTCTGCACTAGATATTCCGAAACAGACAACCTGAGACCCGCTGGACCAGGAAAAAGGGAATACGACAAAAAGTGATTCTTAAGCATGAAAGGTGATGAGAGATGGCCTCTCGATTTTCTGATAAATTGTTTTTGCTTATTAGCATCTGTTTTCTCTCAAGAAGTCATCTCTGCGTGGATCTGTGTGTTCACATATTCAATTCCCTTTCATGCCTTGGTACTCAGCTGTTGTGAAACCCATTGAATGTGGTACTCAATGCATTTTGACATAAACATTTTGTGCTGGCACTAGTCATTTACTTGGCTCTCGATGTGCAAGCTGGAACTTGTTGCTATTGATGGCTTCAGGCCTGGTGACCTTTTCCAGTCAAAACTGTTTGTTTAGTGTTTGTTGTTTTTGGTACTAGTCGCACTCTAGAACCAATTAATGTTGAGTGCGTGTATATGGGATATGAGAGTACACGGTCACTCAGATATACGGATATGGTTTATGTATTGAGGGTGATTGCATTTAAAAACAGAGAGAGAGAGTACTCTATGTGCTCTTTCAGAGCCTTGCAATTCCACCATCCAGAAGAGGAGTCTAATTTTCTTCTCCTTAAATGTGGGAGGGTCACAAGATATTATTGCATGGAACAAAATACAGTGGAAGAGCTACTGCAACACTTAAGCTAGGCTACAGAATTCCAGTCCATATACTTATTTCTTCTATATATTCCATATATATTCTACATATTACACACACACACACCCCACTATAAAATGTTATCCAGCATATCTCCTCTCCTATCCCTGACCCTGAAACTCAGCTGTCATATTTTGAGGAGCCCCAGGATGCATGGAGAAGCCATATGTGGCTCTTTCTGCCACCAGCTCCAGTTAAGGACCCCATCCACAGACACCTGCCAGAAATAGGACTGAATAGACTTTGAGGTGATTCCATCCTCCCACCTTCAAGCCATAGCAGGAGATACTGAAATAAACAGAAACAAGTTGTACTGGTCAGCTTTCCTGTGGCTGAGACAAAATACCTGACACCCACAAGGTAAAAGACGAAAGGTTTATTTTAGCTCAGAGTTCCGATAGGCTCCACTTCTCCCGTGCTGTTGGGCAGCGCCCAAGCAAAACAGAGCATGGCAGAAGGAGAAAGGCCTGGAAGCGGACAGCTGCTCAGGTCACGTAGCCAGGAAGGGGAGAAGGCGGGGAGGAGCCAGGGAGAGAATATAACCGCGGCACCCGCCCCGTCCTTCCCAACTGCCCCTTCAAATGGGACACTTTGGAAAGACATTGTAGGTCTAAACAAAAAACTGAGCTATTATCAATATATCTTGTCCAAACTATAGAACTTTGAGTGAAATAAATGTTACAATTCCGTTAAACCACTCATTCTAAGATGGCCTATCAAAGCACCTGGAACACATACTCTCTATATACTCTGTTTTAAAAAATACACCCTACACACAACACACGCACATACATACAAAAGAACTAAAGTGGCTTAGTATGGAAGTTAGACCTGGAATACAAGTTTTATTTTTTGCTACTGATGCCCTTCAATGGGCTAGTTCACCTAATATTCACTTTCTTAATCTAGTAGAGACAGTGGCTTTTACTGTATGCCTTTGTTCTATAAAATAAATATGATCATATTTTATATCTGAGTGTACATGACACATAATAGGTGCTTAGTAATTGTCACCATGAAATACCTTTACTGAATAAAATTATTTATATAATAAGATTTATAAATATCACAGTTACTTTACTATTGAAGATAGCTCATTTACAACCTGAATCTTTTTTCCAGAAGTGTCTATTTAAAGAGTTTTGAAACATTACTGATATTCAAGCAATACTAGTCTACATGCGTCTGAAGCATGTGAGAAAATCAGAATTGGGGGTAATTAGAGGTCAGCTGACAAGACTCAGTCAAAAGTGCCTAACAAACAATCTTTCAACAGAAAAGAAAGCAAAAGCCCCTGGAAACTAAAAAAACATGCTCCTCAAGGAACAGTGAATATATATGCGCTCATGAACTTTATTCAGTTGCAGAACTCTATGTGAAACTCTAGAAATATGAGTGTTGACATTTCCCACCAATGAAGTTTCATCCCAGCACAAATCAGATGGCATAAATTAAAGACTTCGTGGGAAATAAGATCATTTTTCCATCAAATTGTATTTGCCCCTGTGTATCAATGCTACCTTTTGTGGCTTTGACTGTATTCATTACACTGGGCCTTAATGCTGTGACGTAACGCTGCTGTCTGGCTTTTTTTCCAGATAATTCATTGTTTTTTTCTCACTCACACTGCTTGGATTTCTATTATGTTGTTTCTTGCAGAAATGATAGCAAATCCAGGCTGTTCTGGCAGTACTGACTGACTGCCCGGTATCCCCCTTGGGCTGAGTGGATAAACAAAATTTTCCATGTCTTTTCCTGAATTATTTGCACCAAGTGTTACCAGCGTGTGGTACAGGCATTCTGACTAGGAATCTAGATCTTCCAAAGAGAAAGCCAAAAAACGGGGGACCCTCAGCAACTGCTTTAGCTTCACCTTGGACGTGTGGAAACGAGCCTGGGAGATTTTCATCATGCTGTGAAGCACAGGGCTGTGGAGCATTAAGGTCCCAGTGATATCCTGAGCCTCAGCACAGTTACTCAAGGTGGTTGCAAGACAACTCTGAGATCCGTTCAGTTTTACACTTTTGGGGCAACATCTCTCCTCTAACCACCTGATGCCTAATAGCTGATCTTTTCAGTGAATGTTCTCATTAAATCATCATTTTGGAGGAAACATTTTGCTCTCCCCATACCGTCCTTTTCTTTCCCATTTTTTAAACCTAAATTTAAACCAGTTAGATGATTGTGCAACGAAGGGCCATTGTACCTTCTCTTTTCCTGGATTACCCACTTTCATCATTATCTCTACCATGTTTCTCTCTAAACATGTATTCCACGGTGAGAAAGACTGTGTCTGTCACCTGCATCTAATATCCCTTAGTGCACAGACTTGTGAAGAGTGACCACTGAAATAATGAGCATTGAGAAGAAAAATTATGAATGAAGTCATAGACCTCAAAGTCCCGCTAATTGTAATCATTCTAGGCTTTGAAAAGACATTACAACTTAATTAAAGAAATAGTGTAACTGGACAGGTTAGTATGTAAAAATGAATATTTAAAACTCCAAAAAGTAATATAATATGAACGAATAGATGGTTTGTCAGTCTCTTTGCTTATTGCCTCTTCTTGTCACCTGCTGAACACAGCTACAAGTTTAGAGCCAGGGAATATAAAGGAAAGCATGCAGTGGTTTAAATTATGGAAGTTCAAATCCCAGTCTTCCTTCAGATCATCAGTGAGCCTTGTGTTTCTTATCTCCAAAGCTGTGATAATAGTTTTACCTTATATGAGGATTGGAAGATATATCTATATATCCCTTGGCACAAGCAGCAGGCACAGCAGTGTGAACTGTATAAAACTCTTCTTAACAGTGGTATGGTATTTACATCCTTAGTGACTCACTTTTGCCCACTTAAAGAAAAAAGCACAGATAGATGATACTGAAGATTCCCATGATGCTTTTCTTTTTCCCAGTCTCCAGTCTCACCACATTTATTTCATTTTGGATTATCCACTCAATTGGTCGAACTCTTCCTCTTACACTACGTTACTCTTCCTCCTTCCAAACTTTGTGCCTGTGGTTATGCTGGTTTCTTATTCCTTACCTGCTAAACTTTCTTGACCATGGGAGGCCATCTTTAGCAGCATTTAAAAGTATGGACTCTGAATCCATTTACCCAGGGTTTGAATCATAGCTGTTTCACATACTACGTCTGTGACACTGGGTGACTTACAATCTTCATGCCTCAGTGTCAGTACAGAGAAATACTTGTCTCCTAGTGCTGCAAAGACTAAATGAACTAACCTCTGTGAATGTATAAAGTATCTCCATGCTGCCTAGCGTGAGGGAAGAAGGGTCTGGAACATTATCACCAACATCTTTTTCAAAACTTCTCCATAAACACTTTCATTAGTGTCCTGCTAACAGTTCTATGACATCTTTATTACAGAACTTAAAAAGTTTACGTTTTATATTATATGAAGTGGCTTGAATGCTTGCTACCCCATAAGATTGTGAGTAGGGCAGAAGCTATCATGTCCCTTTCCTTGTCTTTTTAGTATTGAATGACCTTGTAACAGTGTTTTCTCAAACACCACACATGTGCTTAGTATGAATGAATAAGAATGTGTAAACCTTACTCACTAATTGCTTACCTGTTTGCTGTGTTTTGGAGTGAGAATAAGAACAATGACCTGTATGTCACTGCTAGAACCCAAGAGCTTAAAATACAGCCTGCCACAACCTAGGTACTTATGACTCACTTGTTAAATAAAAGCAAAATAAATGCATGGATCCACGAATGAATGGCTCATGCAGGACATCACGGAATCCTTGTTTGAAGTTTTCTGAAATTCTCTCTTTTAATGAGTTAGAAAAAATGTGTGGTTTGGTTCTTAAGTTCCTTGTGTATTTTTACATATAATCATATATATGTATATGCAGAATGCAAAATTGAAATCGTTTGCAGAAGTAGGATATAGATTGGGTAAGTGGGTAACTACTTGACTAGGTGGCATAGAGATATTTGAACAAAAATATCTTGTCTAGTAAAAAGCAGGTGGAATTTTCCTTTCCCACATTTTTTTTTTGCCAGGCCAGATAATTTACTTCTCACCTGGGAACAATTTCTTTCCCACAGCCATAATGTGAGTCTCATCACAGCTGTGGAGCTAAAGTCAAAGTCAAAGCAGTGATTGCTGCGTCACTTGCTGGGAAATGGCTTTTTAGTCTGGGTCTGTGTCCTTGTCTGGCAGCGTCCTTATTTGTGTTTAAAAATGTGGACTGCAGAGAGGGCCACATCTGTTTCTGAGTATATAAGTGGAATATGGAAGGAATTTTTGTGTGATTTTACATATCTGGACCCTTTAGCTGTCCCGGTATATGCATTTTGACTTTTTTCCAAGATGCAGTGGCTGTATGTGGATGTGTGAATTATATATTTGAGTTCAGTGTTTAAGAGAAACTTGTATTACTTTTTACCTTACAAATCTACAACTCTGAGACAACCAGATCTACAGTCTGTTGTTAATATCTCGCAACCCCTCTACCTGCTTTCTTCCACAACACCTCCATTCTTAATATCATACAGTGAGACTGTAGAGTAAAATAAATTACTATCTGTATTATCTTTTATGTTGCTTTTTATTCTGCTGTTGATACTTCATGAGAGAAGAGTTTTGTGAGTTGAGATCTTAGTGACAAAGATCAGGGCAGGACTAGATCAGGGGTAAAAGAAGGAATGTGAGCTTCTTATTATTCCAAAAGGATGAAAAAAATCAGTAAATTTCTCTTCATTGCTGAGTCAGAGACTGTAATAACAGCTTCTCATTTCTGGAGGCAATGCAGACTGGGCCTGACAGCATAGCACACAGATAGGGAAAATGCCTCAGGCTTTCATGGGTGCATTATACCAGTTACAGAAACAGAAATATGATAGAAAAAAGGATAAAGAGTTTTTGAGAATTTTTTATGAATTGATAAAGAAGAGAAAGATATTTTTGAGGATTATTTACAAAAAGATAAAAAGGCTCAGGGTGTAATTGGTTATGGATCCTTTTCCTGAGCTGTGTTGTCTAATACCTAATGTGATATATGCAGTATATAATTAGGAATGGATTTCAATGTGTATTGAAACCACTTCCATCTTAAGAGTGTCGTTTTGATAAGAAACTAACACTCCTGTGTTTAACACTAAGTGATGTTTCATATTAACTTCTTTGTAGAAATTAGTTGACTTAATGCCAGAGGAGAACTAAGGAACTATCAGATAGGTTATCCGCAGTTACAGAAATGCTGAGAGCTCAAAAAGACATTGTAGACATGTCTAAAAATAAATTTCACACCTCAAAAAGGAAGGATATGAGCCTTAGATAGAACTACAAACCATGCATGGAATCTAAGAGCAATTTCCCCACACTAGCTGGAGGTCCCTCCAATTGTGGAAGTGAGGACAAAAGATAAGCTATTACATGATCATATTTGATCCTCCTATGTGCACTTGACTCTTCAGAAGGAAAGATAAGGGGAAGCTGTTCAAACACTGCTTTATATTGTTGTAGAGGATCTAAGCAATGAGATAGTAGCAAGAAAACACATGAGCCCAAACACTGATGAGCACAACCTCAGGCAGCACTTGGCAGTGTTTCCTTTATGATAAAGTTTTACTGGAACACAGCTGCCCTTGTCTATGAAAGTGTTGTTTTTGTTCTTTCCCTACTACAGTGGCAGAGATGAATAAGAACAACAGAAGTCTGCTTCACATATTTAAAATATACATTGTCTCACCCTTAAAGAAAATGCGCAAGCTCTAGTTCAGTTATATTATCTTAAGTACTTCATTAAACTTTGGAGTCAGCCAATGGGAATCAAAATTGTATTATGACTACAGATTGTATGGAAATTCTATTCCTATCATTCTTGATTGCAACAATGCTGAAGTTACAAATTATTTCTAGTTTCATTTTCCTACACATAATCACCAAATTAGATATTGGTCCACTGTCCTAGACCTTACGGTTTTACTTCCTTCAGTTCTGTATGTTATTTACCATTTGTTCTTTCACCATTTTCATAAACTTTTTGGGCCACTGTCGAACTCATATCCTAAATATCATATTCTCTCTATTTTATGTACAGATGGGCCACCTCTGTCATACACCTGTTGAATGTTAACATGAGTCCAAACTATCTGCCAGAATAAAAATGCTGCCCAAAGCTAGAAGAAGAGTTTTCATGGGTTGCAGGTAGAAGAATATTGATAGCATAAAAACAACATGCATTGAGTGTGTGTGTGTGTGTGTGTGTGTGTGTGTGTGTGTGTGTGTATCTGTGCAACAAGAGACAGATTATATATGAATTTAGAATGAGTTGCAGTACAATGAGTCAATGATAAATGGCACACAGGGCCCTTAATATGTTGGGATAATGAAGTGGGGGGAACAACTGTTGAAAATTTTTGTTGAAATTTGTCTTTGCAATGATCTATTTACTATTCCCTAAGAGGGCACAGATTTATGTCACTTTATAAAAATTATTTTACCTCCTAGACTATAAAAATTGTGAATATATTCCATTTGTTATGTAGGCATTAAGTTTGTTCAGCGTTCTGCAGGTCATCTATGTCATCCAGAGATAAAGTCTATCTTTTTAGGAGAATGCCATCAGACAGTTACGTGGAAACAAAGTACACTGATTTTTCTTTTTAAAATTCTATTATTACCATCACCGCATTTCCTGTGGTGTCATGGCCAGCAGTCAGAAAGTTTCCAGTGTAACCTTAAATTAACCTGATGTGATTGGGTCTCATTTCAATCACCGCCTTATACAGAAGACAAGTGATGTTTCTCTGATGAAAAGTTTTGTCTCCATTGAGTGAAGATTTAAATCACATGCTTTAAGCAAATAAAGGAAAGGAGATAGCATTTCCCATTTTTGACATGACTTCACATTGTCATTTGAAATCTAAGCCTCGGGATACATTATGTGCTTTCTTCTTTGCACCTGGTCCTACACCTTTTAGTAAATGCTTGCTGTTAAAATGATAAATGGATGCTATTAAAACACTTTAATGCAGAGTGCACCAAAAGTGCCTGCTTAAAGGCTAGTTTTCCTTCAGAATTTTGAAGAAGATGCTTCTCAGCTTTTTTTTGTTTGGCACAACTCTGAAGAGAATGGAAAAGCATATATGCCTCTGTTCTTCTAGGGGTCCACCAGAAAAGAATGTTATTATTTTACTGTAAAAGCTTCAGATGGTTTTAATTATGTATTCTTAGTTGGTGAATAACTTGCCTCTTCTTCCTTCTTAGGCAGGCAGAAGGTGAAATGGCGTGGATGGCATCCCAAACTCTAATTTCACCGCACCTTCTCATCGCTTTTAGATATGAAATTGCACGATGCATGTAATTTCTGGTGAATGATATGCTATTTTACACATTTTTTTGCACTTTTAAAACTTTGTTAGAAACAAAACACGCATTAGAAAAGCCAATTTTAAAAATCAGTGTTGAGCTAAGCTGTACATTTTTTGAAATACACACAAACCTAGTTCTCTGGAGTAAAGGGAAGAGCATACAGGTCTCCTCTGTGTCCCCTCTGAAATGGCCTTGTCTCTTTAGAGTGTGTGCACATCAGTGTATTTACAATATCAGGTTAGATACAATTTTGGAATTTCATGTAGTCTTGACTGATTTTGCATGAAAGGGGACACCATTTGCCTTAAATCAATGTTAATCCAATACAATTTTAGAGGTTCTGGGTGAAAGAGTATCATTATAGGCTTCAAAAATTTGAAATGTGCACAAATGCCTATGAGATATACAGTTAGTTAACAGTTAACTAGGCATTTAAAAGTTACTTGTTTTTGTGTTTATAGTTGCCCTTGCTTGAATGTTGTTTCAGATTTATGTACAACTCTCAGACTGCAATGATATGATAATAAGATAAACTGAATCTTGAGTGACGGTTAAGTGTATCTTTATTCATGGAGACAAAAGAGACTATTTTTTCTTTCTTCTGTTTTTCTAAGCAAAGACATTTTCTACTTTTCATATATTTACAATATATGAAATTTTTGCCATAATTCATTTTATTCACGAAAGCGCTAACCTTTTTGTCTTTGCTTTTGCTTCGAATGTATGCTTCTTAACTTATCCCAATTTGTACAGCAACAAAGAAGCTAACTGCTCTACCTTCACGAA
Source organism: Dinomys branickii (assembly GCA_004027595.1). Classification (NCBI taxonomy): domain Eukaryota; kingdom Metazoa; phylum Chordata; class Mammalia; order Rodentia; family Dinomyidae; genus Dinomys; species Dinomys branickii. Next base: position 23,252 of record PVLD010000892.1, on the reverse strand, counting down.
ATCTTCCTTACGTACCGGGACAGCAATGACTTCTTCCTTTTCTGACAGCTTCCACTGAGAACGGACTATTTAGAAGTTGGTACAAAGAAAAAATAAATGCCTAGTTTCTCGCAGGCAGTCCTCTGAAATGCCTTCTATCATTTATAATTTCCCTGAGGTTGTTTGGTGGTTATGATTTATCACCTTGCCACTGCATGAGTCAGCCGTGAAATCTCTATGACTCAACGGCACATAACAAAAGCAATCAAGAGAGTGACATTTGAATGAAGGGTTGGTGGATGGTTTTGAACAGGATTTCATTAACTTAAAGAAGTAAGGCAGAGTAAGCCGCGTAAGTTTATGAAATCTCACAAAGTCAGCACTTCAGTTCTTTCTGTTCATTACTTAATACCTCTAAATTTGGAAAATAATTACCATCAGTTGGAGACAAACAACAAATCTGGATTTATGGAAGTGTGACCATACGGATTAATTTGTATTTTGCATTTAGTCTTGTATTTTCCCATTGCGTTCAGAATAGCCTTTTTTAATCTTGCGAATCAATTTCCTACCACTTTTAAATTTACTTGCTACCTACCTGGTTTTTCCCAGGTGGGAAGTTGGTAGCAAAATGAATTTATTCTTTCATTAAATATTTATTGAGCATAGATTCTATGTCAGGCATTCTATAAGGCAATGAGGTTGAAGGAATGAGAAAGACAGGCATAACCCTCCCTCCTGAGGAGATTTCAGTCTGATGAGATGAATAAAACAATTTACCTTTACTTTTCCAGGCATAGTTCCATTTGCCTTGTCTGGGAAAATGCTCATTTTCTATCTTTAAAGACTATTTCACATATAAGCAATTTCACCATGTTGTGTGTGAATATTTATTTCAAGATACAGCTATCTTCACATGGAGAGGTAGATGAAAGTTGACCTGTACCCAATAATATGAATGGCTATTGGCACCATATTTTCTAGAGTTAGATAATTTATATTAGGGATCACTTCCTTCTTTTCTAAGTAATATTTAACCTTTTCTGGGCTAACGAGTAACATACTGGATATAATTCTAGAATATTTTACCACTGGTTGTCTCTTCATTTATTCTGACCATCTCACAACCATATTAACTCTTATCTACTTGCCAATGCATCCAAAGGAAACTGGAAAATAAAACATAGGGTTCTTAGGAATAAGACACTGTCCTCAATAAAGACACAATTTGAAGGACAAACTGAAACAGAAGCTGAATTCTCCATGAACAAAGACTGCACATTACTCACTACAGGAAGAGCAACCCCCATGAAGGTGTCTGGGACGGAACTGTACCATTATCCATCTCTTACTGTAAGTTTACTGAGAGCTGGACATGGCTGGATGGCAGAGCACTTGCCTAGTGTACACAAGGGCCTAGGTTCCCTCCCTCCAGCACCAAATACATGGTACTATATACATATATATATGAATGAAAATGTACTGGATGTCAGTCATTGTGCTAGAAGTTTGGTGAGAAATGCGGATGACATGAACAAGTATTGTACAGAGGAATGAGGCATAAAAATCCACAGGTAGACTCTGCAGAAGTTAGTGTAATAATTTCAGGAGAGATTGTAGCAGCTTTCCAGTTTTCAGGATGGGAAGATGCGAAACACAGAGAGAACAGAGATAGTACTTTGGGATGGTTCGTATTCTTTTAACTGTAAGGGTAGTTGTCCTCATGAACACAATAGGAATCAAAATAAGAAGAATGAGGCAGTCACTTCATAGCTAGACTAAGCATATTCTGTTCTTCATTAACCTAAGAAGAGGGTAGCATCTCATGGTAATTACATCATAATAAAGAAAAACAGGCAGATAAAGTAAATGATATTTTGGTTTGTAGATATATGTTTCTCTACCACTAGGAAGAAGTGCAAAGGAGTTCAGAAGTCAGGTGAAGAATCAAGGTATGAAGGCCAAATACAACTTATACAAGCATGAACTTGAACCTGGAAGTTAGAGGACTATCCTGGGTGCAGATGAGCTGATGTTTCTTCTACTGCTCTGGTGGACATCAGTGCAGGGCATTAAACCAACATCTGTTTTTCTAACTCATTTTACTCAGTTACTCTTTGGAGCTAAGCAGGAAAATTTAGGAAAGCAACTCAAGCTTGGGAAGTTGGATGTGTTTGCTGTGTTTGGAGGGTATTGTTTCAAGCAACGTAAGCCTCTGGAACCATCCTCACCAGAATGGGACACATTAAAGTATTGAGCCTGCCCATATGAGGCATGCTGGGTAAGGAATTAAAACCAAGGGTTTCACCTGGATTATTTTGTTCGGTGTTCAAATCCTACAACATATAAGTTATTATGATGTGCATTTTAATTAGGAGTAAACTAAAGTTCAGGGAAGTAGTGGGACTGGTTCAGGCCACAACATGCACATCATTAGTGTCAACTTCATATAACTCAGACCTTATTTTAAATTAAACCTTGGACAGAAAGCTAGAAATAAGAAAGATCATAATAGGTATGTGTCTAATTTTTAAAGCATTCAAATTATTCTATCATATGAAGGAAGGGGTAGGAAATGAAATAGACAGGAGATCAAATGGCTTTCGCTGGATAGAAGTTTTAGCATGAAAACAGGGTGGCTTGAAGGCAGAAATTTAGGGGAGAAACTTGGTTACAGTAGAGGAATAGAGTTGGTGGGACGAATGCCACCTACTGTGTTTTGTTTCCATTTCAGGCAACTGACTGGAGAATCCAGGTTATGCCCATAAAATCATACATATCAGCTGTGGTCTTATCCAACACTTTCACTGTTACAGATGTCCTGCTAATGTAAATGTAAAGGAGACCAAACAATTGGTTTCACAAACCAAGCTCTGGATGAATTAACCCCTCTTCCCTTCCACAGCACATTGTGCTCAGACCCAAGTGTCCATGAACTGAATCCATAAATGGAGTTTCACACCCTCAAAATCTGCTCTGCACGCTGCACACAGACGCTCACTGTCTTCTTCCCCTGTGCCCACATGGACAATCCTCACGGCATTTAGGATCAGCATCTCCCTCCTGCCTGCCTGTCAAAAAGAGAACAGCCCTAAGTGGAACGCTGCAGCTCAGTGGGTTGGCAAACCAGCTACGGAAACTGTGTTGCAGCCCATCGGGCCTCAGAAATCATCCCACTTCGAAGACAGAAAAGGGGAGACACATCAGGGTTAGGACCCGGAGAAGCATGTGGCTGTGGACAAGTTCAGATGACCATTTTAAATGACAGGAACTTTTTGTTTTCAATTTTGACTGCAGAAATAGCTTGCAAAGTGTTTAAGTGGAGCGTTTCTAGGTTATGTACACAAGACAACATAGCCAGAAAAGATAGAGCACTTACGTGCCTCACACTGAACTAAACATGTCGTGTCATTCAACGTCTGAAAAAAGTCAGTAATGCTTTTCTTGTTTCACATATCAGGAAGAGGTTCAGAGAAACAATTCTGCTATATAACATTATAGAACTCATCAGAATCCAGTCAAATTCAAATGCAGATCTGTATGGCTCCAAAATCTTTGATCTTCAAACCGTGGATCACACTGCTTTAAAGTGAGGCCCAGAAACTGATACAAGGCAAATGATTCTATGGAAAGCATTTATGCATACCTAACAGGTATTGGGTACTTTATTAAGGAGAGAGTTCAAGGTAGAAGGACTTTCCATGTATCACATACGCCAGCCTAGGACATGGCTCTCGGTGGGACTCATGGGAGAGTCTGATAAACTTCTTGCAAGTGACATAGAATTCTGGGAGGCAGGATCCAATTTTGACTGCTTAGGAGAACTAAATTTATCCAGAGACAAAGCATTAATCAGGAAGATGGAATGGGAAATGTTCTGTACAAGAAATGACAGCTTCTGCTTCAAGAAAGAAAACCAGGGGACTTTATGTAATCTCCACTGAGTTTTAAGATAAATCAGTCATCTATAAGGACACATAGAATAGGTTTGATAGAGAAAAGCATTTTAGCTTTTGGAAACCACTAAAGAATAATGTGCTGCAGGGGTGTGGTTTTCCAGTCTTGTGCCCTCAACACATTGAAATGTTTTCATTATTTAAGAGATTATCTTTTCAAGTTTTATAAAAGAACTATACCTTCTGAGCAACCTAATTTAGGGAAAACATTATAAACTGATTGTTGGTCTTATCAGGTTTAAGTAGTAATTGAAAGGTATAATTCATGCAAATATTTAGCCTTTTTTATATTGTGCAAGGGCAAAACCTGCCTGGGCTGGTATTTACTTTTCTAATTAGAAAAGCTTGAGTGATGTGAACAATTAAGATAATACAATACCTTTACAAGATAATTAATCTTTTCTTTGTGATTCATCCTACCACATCTCAAGCTGATAATGTTATTTACCTCCCAGTTAAGGGTATGTTAGAATGTGATTGGAGCCATTTGCTTTGACTATCAGAGGAGAAAAGATCATGCAATTTGCATCTCATATATCTAGAAATTAAAACTGAAGGACTGACCACTTGACACTGCAGAAGTTCCCGAAATGAGGCCTGCTGAGCTCAATTTGTTGTGGTGACTAAATGATTCCTCTCTCCAATTTGAATGCATGATGAAACTGCTATTAGAACATTGCACTATAATAATTGACAACATAATGAACCTGCCAAAGATGAAATGCAAATGCCTCTCTGCTGACCCTTTAGAACTGCACTTTAGCTTAGGAAGAAGCAAATGCTTGTGCCAGATGAGTACTATTTCCTTTATGTTAGCTCCTCTCTACCCCTCAGGGCCTGCTGAAACACTCTTAACACCCAGGCCTTTTGAAGCTAGCATTTGAGAGTTACCTAGTGGTAATCGTGGGTTGCGATTTTAGGAGTACCCAACAAGTACAGAGATTTAGCCAGGAATAATATTTGAAATAACTACTTTTATCTTCTATCATCATAATTTTATAAAATGTGATTCCTCTACAACTTATATGAAATTAGAAAATATTTGAGTGTAATAATTTATTTTATGTATATATACATTTAGTAAATAAATTTAGTTTTCTGGGATTTCACCTCTAACTTAGGAAAGTTTGATGAGCCTCGACCTTTGAAAATCAAGAATCTACACATACAGGCTCTACTTCCTTGTTATTTTAAATTAATCCCTCTATCTATTAAAATTGTTTTTAATGAGGCATACCTGGTAGTCAGACACTGATACAATGGTTGCCTGGCCCCTTCATCCAACTAGAGCCTCATGGGCATTTGATAACCGTGATTACTTTTTCAACTATGAACACCCATGTGGCTTTTCCTCTCTGGAATTTTTCCTCTTATCCCTTCTGTATTTTCTTCTTCCTTAATGACTGAAAGGTTGGATTTTTCAGAGTTCTGTCTTAATGACCCTTTCTTTCTTACTCTGCATATTCATCCTTGGAAATCTTTTTTAAAATTCCCATGGCTATAATTAATCAAAAATCTTGACATCCAGGCTAGACCACACTTCTCAGCATCAGATCAATACTTCTAACCATTAGACAATGACATTTGAATACCATAAAAGCACTTCCAACAAGTCCTAATCAGAGCTTATCATTTCCCTATCAGTTCCTAATCCTGAACTCTGTAAGTGGAACAACTATTCTCCAATTGTCCAAGCCACATCCTACATACCACTCACTGACACCCGCAAGGAGTAGTATTTCTGCCTTCTCAGCCCAGCCAGTGTTACCTCCCACATGGATTCCCTCTGTAGCTGGCTAACTCATATTCCCACCACCATCTTCACCTCACCATTCCTTTCACGACAACCAAAACATGCTTTGAAAGCACACCTAATTCTACCATGTGGTGATGATGTCCAAGGACCCCTGCAATACCATGTGGATAAGATCCAAAGTCTGCGACCTGACGTGTGAAGAACTACAGCACACATGAGCGGCTCCTCGCTTTCAGCACCTGCTGATGACCGAATCATTCTGCCCATTCCTTTTAGCCTTCCTTGTACCTCCTTGCAATAGTACAGAGCATCTTTATTCTTTGATGTATATTTTCCAGTAAACTCGATGCAACAGGTTTCATTTCTCTTTAAATATTTTGGAGACCAAGATTTTACATTGAATAAAATTATGCTGAGGCAATGAAAAGCCCTATTGGTTAAGAACCCACAAGCTTAGGTGCTAAACCTTGCTTTTGTGATGATTAGCCCTTCTGCTTTCATTTACTTTAAGCCTCATTTTCCTCATATTTAAAATGAGTGTATTGGTTTCTTTCTTTCCTAGATTTTGTATTTAGATCGCATGAGGGGTTAAAACAACCCATCCTATAGCACTTTCATTGTTATTATTATGCGTAAAGTGTTAAAACTATAGTAATTGTTCCAGACAAAAACATGTTAAGATATCCTATAATCCTCCATAATTAAACTCTTCCTCTAAAATAAAGTTAGGTTTGTCTGTTATTATCTGTTTTGGCCAATCTTTGTCCCTAGCAAGGCAATACGAATTACTTTCTGTTGGGTGACTCCCCCATCCAAAGTGCGTTCTTCCTTTCTTCCCACTTGCTGGTTGAATTTTACTGATCATCACTTAGATTAGTTAGGGTCCTCCTTCTCCACAAACCCTTCTTGATATCTGTTATTACTGCGGATTTTACTTTTTCAGGGGTCCTCTGATTACCAGTGCCTCAATGAACATTGTTTAGATGGTTCATAAAGCACTTTATGTGCATAAAAAATCGAGTCCCTTCACTTTTAAGCTCTTCAGTTCTTTGCAGTATTTTGCATGTAGACGTGCTGAGCACATATTTGAACTGAGTTTCAGAGGGACTGGTATTTTCAGTTGTTTCTAAATATGTATCTTAATTGTTATACATTGATGACTTTCCAATTCATTTTTTAAGCATAAAAATGAGAAATAATGCTTTTCAGTTTGCTAGTTTTACTGAAACTGAAAATCTAGGTTCTGTAGTTTATTCCAAAGTAAAACATGTGTGCTGTCCTTCCTGAACCTTACTATGATTCAGCATATTCTATTTGGTCACTGTCTAATTTTCTGTAATGTTGCTTTTGTCTGGATTGATAGTATGGGTTTCAACCTTAGAAAAGGTTGATTTTGCTCACCTTGCGGGGATGATAAATACAAAGCTAGAGAAAAACATCATTTTATTAAACACATTCAACATGCACTGTCTCTTCTCTGCACTCCTCACTGTGGTGCATGACATCTTTACCAAGTAAAAATTTAAGAAAGAGGTGATGAAATGTGACAGAAGTTGTATTCTGCACTGTCCTCTCTTAAAATTTTAGCTCTAGATTAAATCATGTCGCTACAGTAGGATGTATTCCCTGCATTGCATTCTTTCTACACAAGCCAGATGTAGTAAATTTCTTTCTAAACTGCTTCACCTTCTTGTCCACAATTCAACATTTTCTGCCCAAAACTGACTTTCAGGCTGTGTGTTCCTTTGAACCAAAATCAGAAATCTAGTCAGGGAGTATCTTAAAAAATCATGCAAATATTCACTTGAGTCGGTATTTCTCTCTCGTGCTCTCATTTTTTTTTGGCTAGGATTGTTTATGATTGGTTTGAAAAAAGGTTTGAGATTCTTCATGCTCTCTAAAAGAACCTTTCATCATCTGTCTCCTTTTCTGGGGGGTTGGAGATTTGATGTCTTTGAAAATAAAGGAGAAAGACCATTCAGAATGGGTTTTATATTATAGCTTTAGACTTCGTACTATGTCCAAAACTATGAAGTGCTGTTTAAAAAGTGAGTTCTCATAAAATATCATGGAGAAATATGTGTGTGTGTGTGTGTGTGTGTGTGTGTGTGTGGTCATAGGGTCACCAAAATTGAGGCTCAACTTTCTCACCAAGAAGCCTGTAAATATTCAGTTTGTTTCATTTTATTTTATTATATATTGACTCCTTTGCAAAATAGGCCAAGAGAGTTTTTTTCAGAAAACTGAGAGGCCCCCAAATAGGAAGAATGTGTTCAATTGATCAAAACAGCATGGGATATTTTACATGTGATGGAGCATGCTTTTGAAATGAATTTCCTAAAGACACTTAAAGTTTGAATTTTTCAGACCAAACTGTTCAAACTCTGTCCTGGTCTGTTACTTCTGTGGGCAAGTCCCCTGAGACGGTATAGTGGTTGCTTCATCTCCTCCTCTCTAATTCTTACCTTTAATGAGGACATATTAGTGCATCTAGTGAATTTTTATATTGTCGGAGCGATTTAACACGGGACTCGCAATGTACAAGAGGAAAGAAAATTCTTTTTCAGACTCAACCTTTTGTTCACTTGTGTAGCCGGTGACAGAGCTGAGAGCCATTTGACTGGGAAACTCAGCTTCTCCTTCAGGTGTCTCCTCTGGGGACGCTGGGACAAAATTAAGCACAACCATCCATAAACCAGCTTGTCCATTTCCAGACCATCTTGCATAAGTGGAGGTCTTGACTTTAGGCCATTTTACCTTGGGTGGGAATTATGAAGTCACGCTTCCAACAACTGCATCTGATTCCTGCTTCCATCCTGAATACAGAGAGAGAGCAAATGAGTTAGCATTTCCAACCCATATGAGCTTGCTTGGGGAGAGAAACCATGGGGAAAGGGTCTTGGGTTTGGTTTGAGATTCCTTTTTCTTCTCTTTTCAACAAATCAGGCTAAGTACTTGCTTTTCATTGTAGGAAATGTTACTTGATGCTCTTGTCACAGTGATCACATGTACGATAAACACACTGGGCAGAAACTATGCAAGTGAGATCTTCATATGATTGATGTTTCTTTGTTCCTGCTACAACAAAAACATCCCTAGTCTTAGATTGATATTAGGAGGAAGATCCCAGATGACTGCAAAAATTGAGTGGGGATGACTACAGAGTTCGAGCAAATGTTATATCCCTTTGTGTTGGAATAGTCTATAGTATGCTAAGGGAAAACAATAATAAATTTGAGTTTCGGTTTAAACTGTTTTTGTGGAAGTCCAAACTATATTATATAGGCAGTAGTGATCACTGTATCCTACTAGCAAAGAATGACTTGTATTTAAACAGTAATTTCATACAAATGATATGTAAATCAATACATAAAAAGGCATCAAACTGCATGCATTATTCAGCCGTGTCCTTCTCTATGTTAGTGTTCTGAAACTATGATTTACAGTATGAGTTTAATGAGTCACATTCTTTTAGACATAATGAAGTTTCATGGAAGTTAAAAAGTTTTAATTCTGGTGCGAATAAACAGATTTGAAAATGTGATGTTATCACAAATTGTGCTGAGGTTATTTGAGTATAATGTTTTTCATTTCTGTGCTGTTGTCCTGAGGCCCTGGAATACAGTTGTTCCAGCATAAATTTATTCAGCTGCACTTAGCACGTCCCTGTTGGTACAGAAAAGTCTAAACCCTATACTACAGTTGAGGAAGATCTTCTGTAATTTTACGGTATTACACAGGGAGTGCTGCGACTGAAGATCAGGCTAAGTCTCTTATTACGTATTTTTTCTACTAATTGATAGTTTAATACAGGTTGCCCAGTCAACTGGTCATTTGCCAGGTGTGAACATAAGTTACTAGGCTTGCAAATGAATTGTTGACCCTCCATTGTGCGGCTCTATAGACCTTTCATCAGTAAATGCCTCTACTTTCTGTATTAGTTCACACTGGCTAATGTGTGTACTACCTGTTTCTGTTGTATTTCTCCATCTTAAAGATGTAGAGTGGGTTAACCAATTCATTACATTTCAATTTAATAAGAAGCATTTCTGTAGAGTGATTTTATACAGGTTAGCTTTTATGGTGTGATTTTTTTTTTCATCCTGATGTGTGCATATATTAGGAGGGCACGATTAGGAAGGCAAACTGTTCAGGAATTTCCTGCACTAGCTATGCAGGCGACTACATAACGAGCATTGCTGTGGCATTAATCCCAGGAAGCACTAGCAGTACTGGGGCAGCACCAGTGTAATTTGAGCACAGGTGTTTTGTGTAAAACACTGCTAGCATGTTCAACTATGCAATGTTCTGACACTGTATTCTAATGACATTAATTTATTAAATAAATTTTATATATTCAGTAAAAATGAAAGTATGATTATGAAATTACCACAAAAATGAACTTGTTTTAGAGAAATGATGGAGGATATATATGTAAGAAGCTTAAATAGATCATCTGTTACTTTGGAAACAAATATGAATGGTCTCTACAAAGTGATCCATTTTCCTATGACAGAAAGTATAGGCAATTTTGTCATTTTAATGGATACATTTATAACATAAAGCAGGGCGAGTACCGAGATGTAGAAGAGGCATGGTATAAATATAACTCTGCACCACAGGAAGGAAACATGAGAGTGAACTACATGTTTAGTTTGGGAGTCAGTGGAATTGGGTATGGAAATTGAGGGTATCTGAACATAATAAGCCAATTGATGAAATTCTCAGTGCAGTGAATCCTCACATCCAATCAGGCAGAAAGTTGAAGATTTGTACTAATTGTGACATGTGGTAGAATATAATATGAAGTGCAGATGAAATAACTCAACCATGCTCTAACACCAGAAATTAGCAGAAATCATGTGAAGTTCTCAGGCATTAAATTTGTGCATTTGAATAATTCCTACCATAGTTTTAAGTTCTTGAAGGCCCCAGGTGTCATCTGAGTTGAGTTGAACTGAAACATATTTGTGTTTCTCCCTACTAAGAACGGTAGAAAAAACTGTGTCTCTTACAAACTAAACTTTACCCGCTTACATAGTATAAATGTATGTTTCCAAAATGTATACTCAAATACTTCAGGCTGTGTGGTGATTAGTATAACTTATCACAATCCGAGTTTCTGACACTTAGTCTACCTGATAGCACCTGTGGCCATTAGATATAAAATGTTCTAAACCTAATCACTTGCTTGAGTTAAAAATCAATTTAATTTTTTATGATTTTACCATTCAGTAAAGTAATTGAATTTTTTTTAATAACATGCCTTTAGGTGATCTCCCTCACACTTGTTAGAATGTGCTTTCAATGTCACTTTCCTCAGGCCAATGTTTAATGTTTCTGGACTGGTGCAATACAATGTCATGTATTAACACACAGAAGAAGAATGGTGAAGTGTAATTAATGAGTTTCATTACAAAAAGAAAAAAGCAAATGTCCTTTATATGAGGGTGAGACAAAGATGTCCTTACATCACCATTGTACTAGTATACTAGAAAATGCAAACAGATAAAAGGAAATAACGTGTGGGAAATTGAGAAAGAAGAGATAAAATGGTCCTTATTTGCATTCTACATGACAATTCACTTATCAGCTCCAGGAGCAGGTAGGGGGTAACATTACTAGCATTAGCAAGAATGTGGTAAGGTTACAAGGCCTGATATACCCCTAGAAAAGTTGATACATGATATGCTAGCAAAAAAACCACTTATAAAATAATAACGAGTATATTAACAAAATAGGAACAAACATGAATAAATACTTATTTAATTAGTTATACATAAGAACCTTATGAGGCAAATTATAAAGGTACTTTGTGAACATAATAGCAAAATTCTTCAAAGTAATATTTAAATTCAGCGTAACTTCAATCAGAATTACAATGTGCTTTTGGATGGGAAATAACTGATGTAGAGTTCATATGCAAGAGCACAAGATGAAGTAAAGAATGTCTCCCATTCCTTGAATGAAACAGAATGAAATCTCTAAGTCATACATGACACAAGTGTAAGATAACTAACAAAGGTAAAGTTGGGCTAGAATGGTCAAGACCAGGTACCACACAGTGGTGTGAAGGGGAATAACAAGATGAAAATGTAATCCTCAGAGTGAAGAGTGACATCAGAAGTAGTAGATATATGGATACTACAGGCAAAAGTTCATTTTTGTTCTTGTCTGTAAATCCTACAATGGACTAAACAATGTTGTCTATTGGAGATTATATTATAGATTAACAACACACTATAATATTTCTTTGATAGTTTTTATGAATTTTTTTAATAAATGTATGAGGTTTTAAAAGTTAAGGATACTATGATCTTTCTGGCAATAATTTAAAAAGTCAATAAACATAATTAAAAAGCTGACATGAAATATTAAACATGAGGATAAACCTATGCCGTGGGAAAGAGAATCTAAGAATAAAACAAGAAATCATCAAACCTAAGAAAGGTGGCAGAGGAAACAAATAAAACGATCAGGCAACTACCTTTCAACAATTTAAGGATAATGGATGAACAATACAATTAAAAGGGAGAGACTGTCAAAATGATGTTTAACAGATAACATCCAACTTCATCATCTTACAGCTTCCTCCATGTAATTATCTTACAATTGGTGTTTCATAGTGCTTGTAAATTATCTCTGAAGTTCCAATACTATAATATGAGTCAACTCAGCAGTGCTGTACATCTGAAAATGCTGACTGCCTTCATGTTTTCTTGAATTAACAATGAATTAACCTTGGAACTACTGTGACTCGAGTTGAATGAGCAGGAATACAGGCAGGGGAGCCTTGACTGATACACAGGGACACAGAGTTTTCAGGACACCAGCAGGCAGCTTGGTGAGAACGTGTGCTGGCCTCTCTCATCTGCCCAAGGCCAGGGCTTTATGGACTGTTTCCATTATAGTGGGTTGGATTTGAACAACTTCTCTTCCACTATCGTCCAGTGACTGCTCATGGTCATTAAAAGAGTTTGTGTTATTCCCTTAGATATCCTTAGGCCATTGACTAAAAATGTAGCTCACTGAGTCACAGTTAGGTAGGGACAGGCAGTTCTGGTGTGCACAGTAGGGTAACTATAGATGGTAATACACTGTACATTTTAATGTGAATATTTTGAACGTTCCTGCCATGTGCAAATCATAAAAGTTAGAGGAGATGAAAATATTAATTGATTTATACATTGTGCAGTACATACATGTGTCAAAAAATAGCAAGGTACTCCACTAATATGTGTAACTTTTGAGACTTTATGTATCAGTTAAAATTTTTACAGCAAATATAAAGAAAAAATGTAGTTGAGATATTCAAAAGCACGATGACAGCCATAGTTTGCGAAACAGTACATATTTTACAGTTAGAATGTCAAGTGCGAGCAATTATACCCTTCTTAATCTTCTATCAACATAATGATCGTTCAAAATTGTACATGTATGTACTAAAGAAATGGTCAAAGTTTGTATAATTTTGGGGTTTTCTTTTGTCTTTTTGAGACAGGGTCTCCCTTTGCATTTCAGCGTGGCCTTGAGCTCGCTTTGTAGTCCAGGCTGATCTCGAACTCACAACCATCCTCCTTCCTCAGCCTCCTGAGTGCTGGGGTTACAGATGTGGGCCACCATATCTGGCATATGTATAATTTTTGAGTATTTATGTAACCATCCAAATACTTTGGATTTGATGGTCGATTATATTACAATAATAAGAAAGTGGGATACAATCTGCAGGATCAATTGAACTTGGGCCTGGCAATGACTAATATGCAGAAAAGAGTAAATGTACAATACATATTGAGAAAGTGAAGGAATGACCCATTTGTGCAGATGGTGGCAATAAACAGATACGTGTTTTGAATTTAAAGAATGTTGTTTCAGCATCACTGACGCTGCTCAGCCTCGTGGTTGTCTAGAGAACTAACTCGAGAAGCCTGCAGGGTCATGAAGATGAGAGCGTGGAAAGGAGAGTGAGAGCAGGGAAAACAAACTCAAAATACAAAAGGAGCAATTACACAGCAAAACCGCAAAAAAAAAAATCTAACATTTTTTACCTTCTTTTTTAAGATTATTCTTTCCATAAAAATAAGTCCTCAAGAGCACCATTTATTTCTTCCCTGGTGACAAATTTTGATGTTACAAGCAGATAGAAGAAGAAACTAAAATAGCAAAACTTTACAAACAACCTTGGCTACTATGAAAGAAAGCTATGTTATTATTTTTGCGTGTTCTTCAAGGCCACTGTGTAAAGTTAAGTAATAGCACTCAATGTAGTCTACCGGTGAAATAAAATGCTAAACGTCTCCATTGCTTTTTCTTTATCTTTTTCATTTTGTATTGTTTTGTTGTTTGAGACAGGGTCTCACTTTGTAGTCCAGGCTCCCCTTGAATTCACTATGTAGCCCTGGCCGACCTCACACTTGCAGTGATCCTCCTGCCTCAGCCTTTCGAGAGCTGGGATTACAGGAATGTGCCATTGCCCATTTCCATATTACTATTTCTAAACCACGAATAAAATCAACCATCTGATAAAATCGTGTAAGGAAGTTATAAACAACCTGGTTTTGAACTTTTAAAGAGTCCTTGTTCTTTTAGACAAATATGATTTAAAATTGCTTCTTTTCAATTTGTCTATTTTGCAGTCGGTTCATCATGTGGGAGAAAGAAAACCTTTCTAACTCTGTAGCTATACGTACTGACTGCTACTCTCTGCCTTGGGAGTAATGGTGTTCTATTTCGGGAAAGAGTTCTATAAATTTACATGTAAACAGACTTTGTACTTTATGTCTCTCGTTTTCTAATATTTTTTTTCAATAATTCAGGAAGTCAGGGAATTGAAAGAATTTTTCACTATGAATAACAATGTGTTTTTTTTCATAAAAAATGCTGTTGGTATATCTGGAAAGTCTTCCATGATTTAGCGACTATAAAATTAGAGTTGGAGTTATCTGGAAACATGGCATTTGACAGTGACCACAATAAAGGTCACTGTCCCGGGACAGCACTGCCCCTGCAAGCTCAGGGACCTGCACATGATCTTCCCTGTGCTCTTGCCCACACTGTGCCTCATGCGTCTCCTTCTGTCTCACCTTTAATTCATCCCAGAGAACCCCAGCCAGAACCATTAAAGTCCTACTAAAATAACGCTGTCTTACGTTTCCATTAGACCTTAGCTATTGCTGTCATAGTGTCCTATTTGTTGAATTGTATTTATTTTTCTTTTCATTTTGTTTTAATCTTTTACATGAGAGTTTCAGTTACATCATATTAGAGACCATACTTTGTTTTTATTTTGAACTTCACCATGTCTAGTTATATGCCCATATTAAACCCTGAATGAGTGTTTACTGGGTTAACTAGTGATTAAATACAAACTAATAAAAGAAATCAATTCATCAGACAGCTAATATGTGAGTAATAGATAAAAATAGACTTAGGCACCATATTTTGTGTCTTAAGATGTACATTCATGTTGTGATATATTACACTATGCTACAATGACAGCTCCCATGACTGAAGCCTTCATTGCTTAAAGTACAAAATTTATTCCCTTTTCATACAAAGTCCAGTGGCAGGGGCAGGTTTGCTTGTACCTGTCCTCCACTCATAAATGCAGAATTGAGCATTGAACATCAATATTAAGGCACATATGTGTAACTGCAAAGGGAGAGAGAAAGGGTAGAACACCAGCAGATTAATGCTTTACCTGAAAGTCACAGGTGAAACTTCTGTTTGCACTGTATTGCTCAAAGCATGCTGTGCTGCCACATTCACTTCAGCATAGTGGTACAGTATGGTCACATTACATGACCAGAAAGATACAGGAACTAGGAAAAGGACAGTAATAATGCCTTCACATTAAACACATCCAAAAAGCATACTCTGCAAAACTCACTGTTCCATAGCTTCTTAGGAGAAAGTGCTGTTAAGTGACTTGTAGGATGTGCGGGGGGAATCGATTTCTTATTCAACTTCCTACCTTTCTGTGGTCACTGGAGAACCATTAATATCCCGCTGAAATAATGCTGGCTTAAGTTTGGCAGTACATAACAGTTAAGTGCTGTATAGAGTGGTACCAGATTAGAGGATATATAATGAGTTATGCACAAGTAAGAGATCCGTGAAATCAGCCAGGCACACAGGAGATTCAGGCTGATTGAAATTTTTATGGAAAAAAAGGACATTGAAAGAGATGACTTACAAGTGAGAAAAAAAAGCCCAAATTAGAAGTAAAAAAAAAAAATGCATGGATATGAACTTGTAGAGAATAACCATAAATGCTATGAGGGAGGGCTAGCCTCAGTATGGTGCAGATGTAAGATGCCATAGTAAGAAACAGTGCATGTGATAATGGGACTAAGTAATTGAAAGAACAACTGGTCTTGTGTTTTGTAAACAGTGAGGAAAAGTCACTGAAGGAGATGGGCTAGACACTGTGCAATCCTGATTTCTAAGGTGAGTAAATTTTGCAATTATTTCATCTGGAAAACAGAAGAGCTTGAATTTGAATTAATGTGTCTAAGTACAAACGTGTTGGTTTATTACTACTTTTTATTGTATTACAGGTTGAAGAAAAAGACAACTAAGATTTGAAAAATATTCTAACATAGTCATGATGAAGGAACTGAAGACTGGCCACAGGGATATAAAAACAATTCTCAAAGGATGTCCAACCTGATACATGCAATCATTTTTAAGAAAACAAAAGTTAAACCTCTCTAGTTAAATAAAAATGTAAAGGAATTCACTGAAATGAGTGTAACAACAGGTAACGAGTAGCCTGAAAGTCTAACATTAATTCATTTCTGCATACACCCACTAGCGTTAAGTACTATTTAAAATATTTTTGCCTTTGAAACACTCCCTGTAGATTCAATTAAAAACTACCAGTGCAGTTTCCACTGGCACTTGGGGCAGAATGGTGCTTTCCAGGTTTCTATGGAAGTAGCCCTCAGGAAAAATTTTGTTTCTAGAGAACAAAATGTCTTAATGACAATCAACTAAAATTTTTCTTCAACTTTGCTTCTTAAATTCCATTTTTACTATCTATCCATCTATCTATATCTATCTATCTAATCAGATAGCATGCTCTCTGAATTTCCTTCTTATAAGGTCACTAATAGTATGATATTTCTATTATAGTTACAAATAAAAGAATAGGATATATAGAAAATAGATACATAATAGAAGATGGATGGATGGATAGATAGATAGGTAGGTAGATGGACAGTATAAACTTCAGGACCTTTGCCCCCATTATTCAATGTATAAACTAATTTTATGTATATTTCTGCTGTCTTAGCTTTGGCAGTCATACTATAGGTACAGTGCTTAAACTTGCTTTCTCACATCTCCTGAGGCCGGAAGTTAGAGATCATGGCGATCCCATGGTTAAGTTGTGGTGAGAGTTCTACTCCTTGATGTATACAAGGAGGGGGTGGGCAGACTAGATAGGAGAAAGCACTACAGCATGCTCGCCATGTCTCATATGATGGTTTAATCCCATTATGCTGGCTCTGCTCACAGAACTTCATCTAACAGTAATTACCTCCCAAAGGCCCTGTCTCCAAGAATGGGCTTTAAGCCATGACTTTTGTGGGAGCACAGTGCAACCCATAGCATCTCTAAAAATGAGAAAACTAAATTACAAATAGTTTGAATAACTCAATTAAGCTCATATTACTCGAGATGACAGAATTTGGCATAGGCTATGCTCCCTAAAAGTTGTGTGGTACCTCTTAGAACCCGCTTAATTTCCAAAATACTCTTGGTAGAGCTATGCTACCTATGTCCCACTCATAGCTTACCCTCAGGAAAAATGAAATACCTTATACTGACAGAGGAAATGAAAGGATGATGGAAATTCAAAGTTAACAGATCTGACCAGAAATAATTTTAAACTGAACTAACACAATCTTATGAAAGTATTTGAAAATATACTAGATTTTTATTTTCTGTCTTCTTCGTGGTGCTGGAGATTAAAGCAAAGCCTTATTCATACTTGGCAAATGCTCTACCAGTGTTCTATACTCCTTAGCTCTGAGTTTGATATTTAGACTGCTCATTTAAATAAAAGAAAATCAAGGAGTGTAAGTAACATACATCTTCAAATAACGCTATTGAGAATAATCTGAATTACACAAAGAATGTTAGAGTCTGTAAATAAAGAGTCTTTCATGAGCATGACCACAATACCAAGAGGTGAAGAGAAGCCAGCCTGACAGTTGAGAAGCATGATGAGAATTTTCTTTATGGTAACGGAAGTGTTCTGTAGTTTGTGCTTTTGCAAAAGCTTCAGGGGGAACTAAAAATGTAACTGCCCTAGGCAGTACCCATGAAGTATTACCCTTCAAAACCATTGTCTGAGGTTCTTTGAGCAGCTACAACAAAAGCACAACAGACTGAATACCTTATTAACAGCAGGGATTTATTTTTCACACTTTTTGGAGGCTAAAAAGTCTAAGATCAAGGGTCCAGGAGAATCATTGTATGCTGGGTTCTGTCTCCTGGTTCAAAGATGTTCTCAAGAGAAGGAAGGGAGAACGGAGCACTGTTTTCTTTCTTTTTTTTTTTTTTTGCGGTACTGGGGATCGAACTCAGGACCCTGTGCTTGCTAGGCAAGCGCTTATTCCACTGAGCTATATCCCCAGCCCCCTGCTTTTTTTTTTTTTTTTTTTTTTTGCGTGGAGCACTGTTAGACCGCTTTCTTTTTCACCTTTTACTATTTTATTAAGGTGCATTTCATTAAGGCAATGTGCACAAAGTGCTAACCTGTGTGCAGCTTGATGAAATTTTGCATATTTATACAGCTTATGCTTTGACTACTAAAAGGTCTTGGGTATAAATTTCAACCCACCTTGTGGGTTGTCTCTTCACTCTATTGGTGGTTTCTCTTGCTGTGCAAAAGCTTTTTAAAAGATGAGATTCCAGTTGTTGATTCTTTGTGACAGTTCCTGCATTATCAGTGTTCTATTCATAAACTCTTTGCCTACCGCCAATGTCTTCAAGAGTATTACCTAATTCTATCTTCAAGCAGATTTAATATTTCTGTTTAATATTTAGATCTTTGATCCATTTCAGACCCGTATCTTTCACTATTGGATCTCCTCTGTGAGAGAACTAATCTCACAGTATAAGCTCCCAAAGGTCATCCTTCCAATCACCATTACATTAGCGGTTAGGATTTAGTACATGAATTGGGAAAGGGGCGATGAGCCTTCATTCTTCAGTTGGTAAGGGAATACTGAAAAATTAAGATCTGAGCGTTTTCCTGTGTGTTTGCCACTTTCCATCACTGGAACAGATACCTGAGATAAATTAACTTTTAAAAAGGAAAGGCTTTTCACAGCTAACTCGTGGAGATGTAGGCAGATAACTGTATTACTGGAGGTTTGAGCTTCCAGGGGTGCAGTATAGAATCCACAGGACCCATGGACGATGTCCACGGACCTGGTGTCCAGCTGAGAAGAAGAGGAAGAAGGAGCGGAAGTCCAGATATCCCCTCCAGGGTGCACTGCAGCAACCTAAGAGCTCTTGCTAGGCCCTGTCACTTAAAGTTGATAGCAACCAGCAATAACGCAGAGGACAGAAGACGGTGACCTGCACTCAGGGACTTGGGGGGACACTCACCAAGCACCGAACAGGTTTTATTTAATCTGAGATATTTAAGAAGACAGCAAGCACTTGAGGGTATTCCTTTGAACTAATTATACCACTAAATGCGGCGTGTTAGTTTCCAGAATAAAGTTTCATATAATAAGAAAATTATCAAATGGTATCTTCCTAGTTGGGTTTTTCTGATGACTTCATTCAAGAAACAACATTTAATTTATGGAAAAAGGAGCACTCTAGCCAGTAAGTGAACACATTTCTTCATCAGTGAGGACTGGAAAGTGATTTCATGTTGTCTAATGGGTTTCATTACATCTCAGGAGGTTGAGACTTTATTTATTTAATTTTTTGTGATGGGAATCGAACTCAGGACCTTGTGCTTGCCAGGGAGGAGCTGTACTTGAGCTATATCCCTGGCTAGTCTTTAATTTTGGTTATGTGCCCTAATCCTGGCATACAAAAATAATAAATAAGCTTTTTAAATGTTACCTAATCAGAGGCAAAATGACACAAGCATTAGGAATGTATGTGTATTAGAGCTTCAAAAATATGCTTTTAAAATTATTCTTTTGTTCCAGTTGCTGTCAGAAAACAGAAATTAAAATTTCTTTGTAAAAAGTGTTAAGTTCAGAAACAGGATGCCTCAGTATGGTAGTTTTCTTTAAGTATATTAAGTTTGCAATTATAAAATATACTTTAAATTTATGATAGGAACAAGGTATTATGCAAGATCTCCTAACATACTAGCATTTTCTTTTAGGTCAGGGTAACATGATCACATTCAGATGCTGATTTAGAATTCTACCATGCAGTGTTTGACGTTGAAAAATTAGGAGTAATGGGGCCTAGATATTTTGTGATAGAAATAGGCTAAATAAATTTTGGTTTAGGCTTTAATCATTTGAAAAATTTGTAGAACACTTGGTTTGATTCTCTGTTTCTGGTTAAATATGTAAGTCAATTGGGAAGAGAAATCAAGGATATTTATGATTAGGTAATTAATTTATTCCAGTCCTACTGGGTAAGAGCTTCTCTCAGCTAGATCTTCCGCTCATGATAATTCCTTTTAGAAATCTAGTTACTAAAATAGTCGTTTTTTAAAGGTACAGCTGATAACCTATCTAGCAAACTCCGGGCTGTTTCCTTTAAGCAGTTATGGTTAGAGGATTGAATTCAGGCTCTTAGAGTATTATCTATACTAAGGACAGGGGCCATGCACTTAATCATGTACTTGAAGCAAAAAGTAAAATCTCTATAAAAGATCTCAGAGGGAGGCTGACTGACACTGTGTGTTTGCACGTTGATTTTTCCTTCAGAAGAAATGGAATGAAAGTAACAAAGATTTTGCAGTAGGATAATGGAATGAAACACGTTTTATGGCTACATAGCTTTTAAAATATATGACTATGGACTACCTGGAGAATATTAGTTATGGCTATGGAGGATAAGTCATTAAAACATTTGTTCTGGGGACTTAGAAAAATATGTACAGCTCTGTGTATATTACATGTAATATATATATATATATATATATATATATATATTCATGCCTTTACACATATATATTCATAAACTTAATTTGACCTTCATATGGAGGTTACTTTTTAATTCTCTGAAAAGTAATATATAATTTTACCTCTGTAAAATATTTCAAAAGAACATATTTTGAGATGGAACTTGCTGAACTGAATCATTCTTTTTTCCAATTAATAATTGATATCTTTCTTAACTAAATGACACTAAAGTAGATTAACTCCTCCTACCGCACCCAGCTATTATCTCCTGGAAAATTGCTCTGGAACATCTATTCTCATCAGCACATCCTTCCCTTTGTCCCAATAATTCAGTTAGAAGACAATCATGAAAATAAAGCGCTCAAAGTATTGAACCACCAAAGTCTTCCCTCAAATATTGATTATTGTGACTAAGGACTTGTTGTTTCTTCCCCATAAAATGTTTTGTGTTGTAAGAACTTCAACAATCCATTTTTATGATTTCCAAAGGGAGGATTCTTCTCTCAGGGTCAATGAACAACTTAGGAGTATGTTTCCAATTCTGGGTCTGCTGACTTATTGGCACCCTCTCAGGAATCTCCATGAGTTATAGAGCCCTGGGGACCTGTCTCAGCCCTGGATGTGTTATTAAACCAGATGGCCATGCACGCAGTACTTGGGATAAGTACTTATTACTTGGTAATGCAAATGCAGTTCTAGTAATAAACTTCAAACAAATCTTGGAATACATTTTAAATAGCAAATGTATTTACCAAAACCTAATTTCCCTGTTAAAGGAGCTAAAGGCAGAATTTGGAGGGAGAAAGATAATGGAAGTTTATGACCCAGAGAACGAATGGCCCTCCAGAAAGAAATACTATGTTTAAACAGACTGGCCTTTATTAATGTAAGTAAATAACTTTGTTTATCCTCAAAAGAGTTTGGGCACAGTTTTTAAAAGCAAGAATTACTTCATTAAAGGCTTAGACACTGACATATAGAATGTGGGCTTATAAAGAATCCCAGTATATTTTATGGAAACAATACAATATTTTCAGAGATTATATTATTCTTAAAAAGAGTGGTCAAGATAGTTCTGGGAATATTCAGGAAACCATGTTCATATTAGCAATTTGGAATTAGAAGAATGGAATTTAAATAAACAAAAAATATAGAGATGGGGAAAACTAAAAAATAGGAAAAATTTGCAATAGGAATTTTAGGAATCATAAACTTTTGTGGGGAAATGTGACATGCAAAGTTCAACATAAGTTATATATTTCTAGCTACAAAATTACTTCAAATAAGACATGAGACATAATTATTTACATTGAAAAGGTTCGAGAAACATTAACCAACGCATTTATTTGCTTGTATGATTTTCTTTGAGCTGATTTTTTCACCTTGAATTTCTGCACTATATTTTAAACGTTGGTTTTCAATAAAAGTTAACCTGACAATGATCTGCAAAGAATCACTTTAGAAAATGACAATCATGACTGTCTTTGTTATCTGGCAAGTTGTACCAGGAGTGATCGAACAGAGAACTACACACATAACCTGCTGCTCAGTGCTCCCCGGCTCCCAGCCTTCTCACTGCAGTGTAGCTGCCTCAGAGGAGGGATTTTCAAAGGATGTGCCACAACACTACACTTTTGTTCAAAACATTACAATGGCTTTCCATCCCAGAGGACTACTTGTAGTTCTCCTAACTTCTGTGCAGGGTGCAGCTTGCCCCGAGCCCGAATTTTTAACCTTCTGGCTCATTCTATAGTCCTGCAAGGCTCCTTGCTGTCCCTTCTCCACACGCGAACATCCTTGCCCCAGTCTTTGCTCCTTGTGCCAGGCATCATTCTTTCCCAAGCTGGCCACATGGCCAGTCAGTGCTGCCATGGCAGTGTTGCTCATGTCACCTCCCGATAGACACACTGCTTCAGCACCTTCCTCCCTCCTGCCACTTCTACTCACCGTTTTATTTTTCTGTGTACTGCTCATCAAGTAGAATATTATATCACAGTTTTATTTATGTTTGTTCCTCTATTAGGATTTAAACTGTCCAAGAGAAGAACATTGGCACTTTTATAGTGTACCATAATCCCAGAGACCAGCACAGAATGTAGACCTAACTACACATAAAGAATTTTTTCCCTACATCAGAATTGCTCCAATCTGAGGTTCAGCCTTTTGTAACAATCCAGACTTCTATTTAGCATCCTGTGCTCTTCTCATCCTTGAATGAATAATTTCCAATGGGTTCACACCGTTGAAGGAAATAATTTTCACTTCTACCTCCTTCCTACCATCGTCCCCTCCCCCTCCCCACTCCCTCCCCTCTCACTTCTCTGCCTCCCTGCCTCTCTCCCTTCTTTCCTCCCTCCCTCCCTCTCTTCCTCCCTCGTGTCCTCTCCCCTTCTCACACTCCCTCTTTTCCTCCTTCTTTTGCTCCCTTCCTTCGTGTGTAAG